>VOMN01045285.1:0-12828 GCA_014899125.1 Orchestia grillus
AAGGCCCAAACATTTTCAAGATATTCAAGATATTCAAGATATTCTGTCACATGAATTATGACACAAAAAGTATCATAATTCATTAATGGCACACATTTGTGTGTCAAAAATCACCTTATCCCTCAACGTATCTGCTCGTGAAGATTGCCCAGACACTGCCATTGAAGAACATATAAGACCAAATTCAATGGTATTACACTCGGGGTAATAAATTATTTGAATTGTTTAAATAGAACATGGCTACCACAACAAACCGAGTATTCCATTCTCGGGGCTGCCACCCAAGTCGGAAGTCATCGTAAAATGAAACTAACTTTCCATGATTGCATCACGTCATATCGGCCATCAATTGAATGTCTACCGCGGAGACTGGCACCGAGGGAATAATATTGACGCCAAACATTTCGTAACCTAACATATTTTAAAATCAAATTCTCGCTCAGTACAACAAACCAAGTCATTCTACGAGATCTATTCCCACATTTACGTGTTATACATAGAAACAAAACCCGTACAACCATAACAAAACACGACGATGAACAATCTATTTTACGCTTTTTTCTCGTTCATCGAATAATACAACACACACACATGTACATATGAAAGTATTGTTCATTATGATACACTAATAGACGCATCCCGGCAAAAATGGTGGGACATATTGCGTTAAATTCTTAAGATACCCTCTTATTTGCGGTCACTCTGACAGGAAATAATGTTATTTTCAGTATCACTGATACGGGTTGTCTTATTTGACAGTCTCGCTACTAGTTTAGAAATTCGTACCCGGGAATTTCCTCCTATCTAAAGAGCATGACAGAGAGATGGACGGATGGACCAAGCAAGCATCACTAGGCTATTTTTATAGGGTAGGATTTATCACACTGTTTACATAATGGTTATTACGCAAATATATACATGATAACAATCGAACGGTAAGTACTCAATATTTGGGTTTTCATGAACACAATTCTTGAACACGCATTTACACGCATTTCTTGAACACGCATTTACAAAATATCATTTGCCTAACATAAAGAATATTGAAATACGATACTGATACTCCTCTAGCACGCGCGTAACATATATTGCAGAAATTTTTAACGGTTCATTTAACACACAGGTAATTACATAGCGCTACCACAGAGCTTCTTGATTGCGGACCATTTGGGCGGTCCAGCAATTTTGTACATACATATTTCCGATAAAATAAATGTTCTTACGCCGAGACAAAGAAACAAGACCTATTAAACTGAATTTTATGTTTGCATTATATTTAAATTACGTCGGATATAAAATGCCTCGTCTTTCGGCAAAACGAGAAAATATGTTTGAAGAAGTTAACAACAACCAGCCGTATATTTAAACTTATTCAAGATAAAGAGTAGATCCAACGTAATTAGTATCTTTATTTAAAATTTTTTGCTTACGTTTTGGAATACTAAGTTTCCATTATCAATGCTGAAAAAAAGCCAAAGTACCAATTTAAAAACTTAAAACTCTAACAGCCATAACTAAAATGACAAAAACTGGCATTGACTTTAAAAACTTAAACATGGCTACCAGATATTTCCGCAATGAAATTTTTTCAATTGTTAAAGCAATGAAATTACGTTTTTAACGATTTGGTTACAGGTGGGGGCTTTAATAAAAAAAAATTAAATCCTATATTGAATCCTTTCTTCCTTCACACTATATGCGGTCTTATATCACACTCCCATCCACACACACACAAAGACACATCCGAACACATCACAAAAACACACACACGCAGCTACGCTAGGAAGTTGGAGCAATGTGTACCTTTATTGAGAGATGATCCTTGTTGAAATGGTTTTGCTGTGAATATCTAAAGTGACTCTAAAATTCAGAGGTCGAGTTCATTTTGACAGCCACAGAGAGTTGGAAAGTTAGGATTCCTAAAACCAAGGTGGGAATTATTACAGTGATTACGAACTGGTCAACGAGATGAAGTGGCGTGTAGTCTGCCTGTTCTGCTCGAGACACATTTGATTATGCCTTTCCTGTGTGTTTATTATGCCGTATGAATTGTTGGAGTGTGCGAGGGTGTATGTACAGTATGTGGGTGTGTGTGTGTTACAAGACCGCGTGTAGTGTGATGGAAGAAAGGATTTAATTTAGCATTTAAGTTTTTAAAGACAATGTCTATGATTTTTTATTTTAAAAACAACTGCTAGAGTTACAAGTTTTTAAACTACAGTAGTACTGGTGTGTTTTTTAGCACTAGTGATGGAAACTTAGGTTTCGGAAACGTATGCAAAGAATTTTAATTGAAGATGTTCCGAATTACGTTGGTTCTTCTTTTTATCTTGAAAATTAGGTTTCCCAGAAACCAACCCATGAGTACTATATTTAATAAACATATTTTATCATGCATGTAATTTATGAACATTATCGCTCACTGGGCTAACAGGAGTGTGTTTTGCAGTGAGAGAAGCCGACGAGTTTCTCTTACACGTGAGGGTTATCATGTAACTCCTCTGATGAACCCTGCGGTCTGCGTGGGACTTTATGGTCAGCAAGACCCACATGTCATTCTTTAGAAAATTTAAATTAACCTTCTACCGATCATGAAGACTTACATGTCATTCTTTAAAAAATTTAAATTAACCCTCTTCCGACCAAGAAAATTGAATTCTTTAGAAAATTTAAATTAACCCTATACCGACCAAGAAAACTTACATGTCATTTTTTAGAAAATTTAAATTAACCCTCTACCGACCAAGAAGTCTTTCACGTTTTCTTTTAGAAATGGTAAGTTGGCCCTGTAACACCCAAAAAGACCTAACGGTCTTTTTTGGCGAAGCTGCAGCTATTTTCTTACTATTAAAGCTAAATGCAGCCCTTTCGTAAAAATAATTTGTTCGTTAAAGGGTTAACAATTTCACTGGCGAAAGCGATCTAACTCATTTCCCCCTAACTTGGTTTGACTTAACTCTGCATGAATAAACTCATCAAATCTTTGCTCTGCGAAAAACTTGAAACGAGTAAATTCATTTTTTCGAGATCTTTTACATTATGAGATAAAACTCGTAGGAAAATTGAATATTTTTGAAAGAAAACCTGCTGGGGGAAGGAGTTAAGCTACAAAGCTTGTAAGGGAGCTCGGAGGCTGCAATGTCACTTTACTCGTAATTTTACGATGCACAACAAACGGTTGCGATGTCTAATGAATCAACGTGAAAACTTGAGACGAACAAAATATATTTTGATACCGAATTGAAATAGCTGAACTCATACTCGTGTGAGATTGAGTGATTCATTCCCTTATTGATGAATCGCTCAAGAAGCTACATAAGGATTATTTACGCTTCTGGTAATCAATATTGAGTGATTCCTCTAGGGGAAAACTGTATTCTTGGTGGATGCGGTCTTTTTTGTGAGCATAAAAATATTTTGCTATCCCTGCATATTGCTTCAAAACCCTTCGTAACAGCTATTCAAAACCCTTCGTAACAGCTATTCAAAACCCTTCGTAGCTATTATTTCATAAAATATGTTCATAAACACTATCTTTTTCTGGGATTGGAGTTTAAGATCATTAATCGATTGGTATACATAGAGTATGAATTAAGTATTTTCTGGAACACTCGCAAAAAATGTTCTCTCAATTAATTCACCTATTTCTTTTTTCTAAAAATTGAATCGAAGTTCACACGAGCGACCTGTGTTCTTCGGAACATTTTGGAATTTAACACGAAGAAACTGAATATTAAATTGTAATGTACGTGGAATCCTGGTATACATAATCTCCGCAACGGGAATTTCATTGTAAAATTCGTTAATTTCGATGGGCTTATCTTAATTTTTGCCACAACATACATGTACGCACGACGGGGCCGCACAAACCATCTCTTTGAACAGTTAAACTTGGACGCCTCAGTGAGCGAACAAGCATTTGGCGAGTTAAAACATAAAGCCTTCGCATTATTTTTATTGAGCTTGAAACAATCCGATATTATATAGTTGCTTCGACGATAAAACCCCTCAGCAGGTGAGTTGGTTTTTGACTGGCTTGAGTTGAACAAACCGCGTTGATGCGACATCATGTTTCTTGAAAATGCATTTTTTGGGTTCTACGGTAGCGACTTGAGTTTAGCATTAATGGTAGAACCGCCCATATTTTTCAACAACGTGAATACTGAGAGTGGAAGAATCGTACCTCTTTTTTGGGAGAAAATCCCATTTTTGGTCCACAAATTCGCTGAAAATTATTCGAATTAGGGCGTTTCACATTCGGGAATTTGTAGGTACAGCTGAAAGTAGTACTAGAGATTCACTAATGGATATAATAGCGCATCGTGTAATTACCATTTCTTTATAAATACTGGAGGTCACGCTTGAGGACACATATTATTCAGTTTTGAAATGAATAAAACGAGGACTGATGATAGTGAAATGTCCTCTTGTCAAATCCATCTCTCTCGATGAAATGACACGGCTACTGCGTTCCACTTGGCCTTCTCTTCCGGAAAGTTAATTCAACAATTAACATTTTTGAGCTCATTTGCGTAAATTACTTTAAGGCTTCGATTGGCTCAGCCAGTTCAGTGTCGACACTCCAGTTCAAAACATGACACTCGTGCTTTCCTGGCACGATTCTTTCCTTCTTGACACATTTCTTCCTGACACAAAACGTGACACTCGACCACATGCCTTCTTGGCACAATTCCTTCCTTCTTGGCACATTTCTTCCTGACACAAAACATGACACTCGACCACATGCTTTCGTGGCACAATTCCTTCCTTCCTGACACATTTCTTCCTGACACAAAGCATGACACTCGACCACATGCCTTCCTGGCACAATTAGCGGGAGAATGCGATATGGCTTTTCGTTTTAGCAATCTTGACTGCACTCGTGAGGTAAATATGTAAATGACTGTGCTGTATTCGTCGTTAAAAAGGACAGTGAATTAATGATACCTTGTCAATGAGGCTATAATCAAGTAGTACCTACTTTGTGTCGTCATCGCGATACCAGGTATTACATAGACTTGCGTAGAGGCGAGTGTAGCCATCTATGTGTAGAGTAGCCCCCTAAATTTAGTTTCAGAATTACATTGAAGATGAATTCTGCATTATTTGATCCATACAATTGGAGTATCTTTATTTTTATTTGATGACGTCCTCGTCGATTATTTCTCCCAAAACTTCCTGCCAATTTTCGTAAATTTATCCAGAGTATTCTACAATATCAGGGACAATTTCTTACTCGTGTATTTTTCATACTATGCCTGAATTTCGATCAAAATTCACTGCGAAAAATTTAAATTTGCACTTTAGAAGCCATAAGTAAACTTATACATCAAAAGTGTTAGAGTGATATTCACATTTATGTTTTCAAACATTCTAAAAGTGTCTCAATATAGTAAACAATTATGTTACCTACGTGCTGGGCCATCTCGTATTCATCATTTTAAAACCACGAGAGCATTTATTTTTATTGTCGCGAGATCCTGTTTACTTTGAATCCTAGAATTAATATTCTAACTTACATCACAGGGACGTAATATATACTCAGCTCTAAATGTACAAGATATCAGATTTTATTTTACGTTGTAAAATAAAAACGAATACTGCGTGAAACTTAACCTCTCAGAGTTTGAACGAAACTCTGCTCAATCAAAAATTTACTTCGATTCACCGGACAAATAATTTTCTAGATATTTATCTACAGCCTCCATCGCACAGGGTGCTGGGGCGAAGCGTCCATGGTGACGTCATAACAGCACCACACACAGATGCGCTCAGTGTTGCGGATGCCGTCGATGTTGCGGTGACACGAAGACGAGTTACAAAGGCTCAGCAGTCTGGGGTTTGTAGAGCTGATTGAAGGTGCGCCATCGAGTAATATCATGCATTAGGTTGTCGCTGAACAAAACATACGAGCTTTAAACTGCACGCATTACCTCGAAGCCAGCCTTTTTTATAGAGTTGTCTGAAGTCTATCGTCCATAGTACATCACAATCAAGTAAACCAACAAACGGTGGGACACTGATCCGACATGATTCTGATCATAGGGTTAGCGATCCAAATTAAAGACCGAGAACTTGTCATTGAGGTACGTTCGCTCCCGGCTTGCGTCACATAAAGTATCGAAAATTAGACGAAGTTCGTGTCGTAACTCAAGAGAGTTGCTCCTGGAAAGATTCGTCGAGGCTACTCCAAACCCGGACAACACAAAGACTTTGATGGGCATTGTTATCTAATCATTGAAGTTTCCAGTTCGAACATACTTTCATTAATGACGGAATGTGTTTCTGTGTCACTGGTTTCAAACTATCATTTCAATAAATGCGAAGTTCCTAAGCTTCATTTGTAGTCTTCAACGCGAATTTGGCCTCTTCATCGGACGTGAAGTTGATGGAAAATATCGGTAACGAATTTTACAGCCATCATAGGCTCAGCAAATTGTAAAGAATGATGAATTGAATAACCTCGAAAGTTTCGAATATAAGAACATGAAAACTAAAGTTGACTGATATGCAGTTGTAAGATATATTTTAGAAGTAACGAATCGATACAAATGAACATATTATTTAGTCATACTGGATGAAATTAACCAATTATGACGTCAAAAATGAAAGAATTTAGGACTCGACGGTACGCCAGAGTTGATCAGCGACTCAGTGCTTCATATGCCCTGCAGTTCTCTTCACATCTTTAACACCGCTCAAACCTTACGATAGGCCTTATTTTGTGTTATCCTTCGCGAGTTTAATCTTCCTGATTTGCTACTTCGTGTCTGTTTTGTCTTCAATGTTTTTTCTGTTTGTAGTCGGAGTTGAAGGGAAAAATTTAACAAAGCGATTTTTAGGGAGAATTTTTTCACCAGAACGGATGAACACTTGTTTAACTCAACGAAGTGCTAGTTATGATTTTAAAAAGTATTGTGCAATCGCGTAAAAGGATGACGAAATAACCTTTCTACGTGGTCATACTGACTCCAAAGTTGAGTACAACCAGCGGTGTCGGACGAATTAGGGTTTCTTAAAGTTGTAAATCGAAGAGACGAAATTCCTGTGTATTGCAATACGCATCAAGGGATGTATTGCATTGCACAACGCCTTCGCTGCTTCAGAAATTCAGCTAATCGAGAAGAGAAGCTCAAAGCTCAACAAAAAGCAGTACGTGGGCTCCTGTAAAGCTACTTTTTCATTACTAAAATTGGAGGTAAAAGAAGATATTGCTCCATTTGTAATAATGCTATATCAGTCCGTTCGAAAATAATACTTCGGTACGTCAAGAATGGTAGTACGTAAAGCAGGACGGTTGAGCACGCGCTAACATCACTATTTTATTCCTCAAAGTGAGCCCATTTAATGCGAATATACAGAATTGTTCGCATGCAACAAACGGATGCGGATTAGACGAGTCGCGTGACGTGAGGTTACCGTTAAAAAACTACTACCCTTCGACGTAGCGAGCGACGCATTTCCCTGCTCTTTCAAGTGACAACCTCATTTTTTGTCCATCACCGAGCAATGATCATAATTGCCGTCATCACGAGAGCGAGAGAGAGAGAGAGAGAAGGAGAGAAAAACAATCGAAGCAGTCGATTTGGGCGGCTCGCCTAGGGATCGAGGCAGTTTCCCGCGACTGTCAGTCAAAGGAGTTGATTACAAGCGTCTACCCACAAAAGCTCATAATCATCGTACACCGTTAGCGCAACGCGGCATTATTGGTGCGCAACTTCGTCCGCTGGAGACACTTGGCAACTGCTGGTCGGAGTTGCCCGACGCAACTTCTCGAGAGCCTAAAAATCAGAAACAGTAATGTTAAGAATGAATGAAATTGGTGTGATTTCCAATGTGCGATGAGCACACGCTACGATGTGCCATTCATTTAGGACGCAATCGCTTACTGCATCTCAAGCGACTAATCACAGGTTGTGATCGGTAGTGAAGTATTGTTGACTTAGGCCTACTTTGTTATTACTTGTTAACATTCGAAAGCTTGGACGAATTCGGGAGATGTTAATGTTGATAGCTACTAGCCTCGTTAAGTAGTTAAGATAGAAATACGGGCTATAAGTAGTTTTATATTTAGGTTATTTTTAACAAAATTGGCAGCATCATTTTTTCCCATTAATTTATTGGAGTTTTCCAGCTGCTAAAAGACTGACGTGCACTTTTCGTCTGAGAAAGTGCACAGCAGCACCATCAAATTTGGATCTGGCTGAGCATGGTCAAATTACTTCTATTTACGCCCACCCATTATGTGCTCCGAGCTGAGTCTGCGGAAGTGGTTCACTATCGAATTCTACCTAATAATCGATGAGGTAATGCTCAAATTCTCGAGTAATGTTAATTTCTTTAAAGTATTTGAATTTTCAATAACAGTCACAGCACTACCTACAACTCACTCAATTAAAATCAGTCAGGACCCAATTACAAACATGCATCACACGAAAGTTCAGTTCTGCTCACTCAATTCTAAAGGGTAATTTTTCATGAATAGCTGAGGTTCTCTGACGCAAAAGCTGAGACTTCGATTAGTTTTAACTCCCTGCCGCTGAGGCTGAGACTTTAACCAGCTTCAGATCGCCGTCACTGAGGCTGAGACTTCAAAGCTTGAAGTTACTGCCTCTGAGGCTGAGACTTTAACAAGCTTCAGATCGCCGTCACTGACGCTGAGACTTTAAGTTTTTAAAAAAAGCTTGAGGTTGCTGCCACTGAGGCTGAGACTTTAACCAGCTTCAGTTCGCCGTCACTGAGGCTGAGATTTTAAAGCTTGTGGTGGCTGCCACTGAGGCTGAGATTTCGAATAGTTTTCACTCCCAGCCACTCAAGCTTACACTTGGAACTGCTTTAGCTCTCTGCCAGTAAGGCTGAGACTTTGAACAGCTTCAGACCTCTGATACTACAGCTGGAACTTTGAAGAGCTGTAGATGTTTTCTCCTGTTTCCGAAATGTTAAAAAGTTTTATTTCAGTTTTCTACCGCAGGGATTTTGAAAAATATTAAAGTGATTGCAACAGTCTCAGGCCTGGGTCTCTTCACCGCAGGAATTTGTGATAGCATACTGCACAGAAAGGGTGATTCAGAGAAGAAATCTTAAAATCGTTTAATTTAAACGCTTTAAGCGAAAAATCTCACTCTCGACGAAATCTGGAAGCAAATGAAGTAATCATAATAATTCGTTTAAAACTGAAAATGAAAATTTGAAAGATGAAATTAAGAAACAGAATCGTTAATGGTTTACTATTTCAAAGAGTACGAGCTCTACATTTTGTGAAGGGAAGGTTCGAGCTTGTGGATGTATTAGGTTGTCTCACATGAAATGTTATGTTTGAAATTGAAAAAAAATAGTCGCAAAGTGTTTGTTTAAATGAAAATATGATCTTTCTTTCTCTATGACCATTTCCCAACGCTTTTCTGAAGTATATATTACACCTTAAAAAAAATTGTCATCTATTTCACGAATAAACAGAAAAAAGTTCCATCAAATCATGGACATTCTGAGATACCAGTAAAAATTATTTCATAAATTAAAGTTATTGTAACTCATTCATGAGCTGCTGACCTCGAGGAACTGGTATGAAATATTTTCGAGGCGTGACCACCCTACAAGACAACTTCATGTAAAAGATTCCTGGGAGCTTGAACTTTATCGTGCGTCTGATGCGGTGTTCTCCTGTACCAGCTAATGAAAAATAACCCGACATATATAAATGCATCGATGACTGCGCCATGCTTCTCGTTGGTGCTGTATTCTCTGGCACGCGAGCCAAATCCGTTAAACTACTCTCATTTTATTTCATTCCATAATTCCAGTGGTGCTTCATCTGATCTCAAAATTACTTGGGAACAGATGTCATATTTTTGGGTATTTTTGGAGCAAAATATTCGCCGGCAATAAGTACTGAAATCTTGGGCTCCATTATTTTGAATAAAAATTTTCCTAGCATGTAACTTTTGAAGCCTAGATCTTTGGGCGTCTCATTAGTCCTTGTCTAGCACAAAGCTAGAAAATCGTAGACCTTGTCTACAATTTTCCGTAGATTTTACCAATCATTCCTCTTTGTCTAGGGATGCTTGTTTACAATTATTTTCTCGTTAGGGAAAATCCATGTGCTATTTTGCACGAAATACCATCTACGTTTTGTTGCTAATGACGTCAGCAACACAACGAAGAGTCTCTTTCCTGTTACAAACGATGGCATGTGCAGCACTTGAGGCTGTTGCCGTATCACTGAAACTTTCCTGTATGATTTGCCAGCTTAAAATTTCTCAACAATACTGTAAATAACGAAAAAATGGGATTCTTTTTAACTAGACAGGATTACAGTAAACAGAAATACTATTAACATTAAGTAAAATGAATTCATATAGAACCAGCATTACTTCTTTTCTAATCCATCATTCTTTGGAGAAAATTTTGAGGGCTAACGTAGAATCACCTGAATATCATTTTCCAAGGGGCTATTAAATTCAACCGTTAGCAACAGATATTGTACGCTTTCGTAAAAAAAGCTTCGATTTACACAAATTTAACAATAAATATTCAAATTAACTTGTATTACTGAATTATTGGGGAACCAATTTCTCTGGAATGACCAAGACAGCAAAACTGTCAGGTAAACTGTCCAGCACTCGTTTCTGCTCAACAACTGCTCGACCATCGCGCGCATTTTTTAAGACGATTTAAAATTGCTAGAAGATGGGTATTTTTTATTTTCACCATTATTTTCATTTGGGGAAATTGGAGTGTAGTAAGTTAGAGTTCGATGTAGGAAGTAATAAAAAAGCACTACTTCCGAGGCGTACTTAAATTTAATACTGGCACTAGCTAAGCACTAGCGTTGGCACTAGTGCAGTGCCAACGTTCTTGCTCATGGAAGCAACTGATTTTTTTCAACGCTTAAAAAGTGTGCCAACGTTACCAAAATTATGTGCGGGTATTATATCTTCCCCAAAATAGCATCATATTTTCGAGAGTCTAGTTCCATACGCAAATTAAATGCCTGATTCAGGGAACTTTATTTACCCATCACCTCAGTTGAAATAAGTTTAAAAAAGTGAATATTTTTGTAGAACATAAATGGATGAATTAGAGTTTGCGGTACATGATCTGTCGATGTCACTTGCACTGAAACATCTTTTCTGCAAGCACCATAACCCAGGTCGAGCGACAGCCAACATTTGTCTCACATTTGTCCTAACATAAAAATTATCTCGAAAGAATAACATTTAGGATCATTTTCGGTTATGCAAGTTAGTTATCGAAAATTCGTTGAACTGTTTCAAAGATGAGAAAGTTTCGTAGTCCCTTCTTTTGAAAAAATTATTGTATATGAGACCTAGAGTTTGGATTGATAACATTTCATCGAGTAATTGAGCGATTTCTACCGGATGCCGAGTTTGAGAAACCAATTCTACCGAAAAAAATACTTCGTTAAAGAAATTTTCTAATTTCCAAACCGTTCCTTTTTTTTGATATCTTGTAGAATATTAATTTCTGTTGATTTATTATCATGAAAGAATAAAGATAGATGATAATATTGCTGAAATTCATGATTTCGAGTCTGTGAGAGATATTCAGTATGTGATATTATCGTTACTATAATATATAATTAGAAGTAATGTTTTTCCCGAGAATCACGTTTGTAAATATTACTTTTGTCGTAGAAGAAGAACCGCAGCGTAAATTCAATTCAAGTACATTTTGTACTGAACTTGCAGTATGGCATCGAAAAATGTGCAGAGAAAATATAGTTAACATAAATGAGCATACAAATTCATACAATTTTAAAAATGACTGCTTGGGTCATTACCATTTAGGAAATAATTTACCAGCTACGTACTCGTAACTAAATAAGAGCAGTTCAGTTGTTCTGAAATAAATTTATGTAATTTTACAATATTTTTACCTAATCCAAATTTTTTAGCGAACTGGAAATGCTTTTCCAGCGATATTTGTGAATTACGACGAATTTAATGAACAGTTTCAATGTAAAGAAATACTTTTCGAAATTTATTTATTCACGCTACCGGTAATTTTGATCGTTATTTTTACCATCAATTATATGTTCAACAACTTATGTATCATGCGTTTCAGCTTCCAACGGCACGATATATTTTATTTACGGAATATTTTAGCGTTATTGGAAATGCTTAATTTTACGAATGATTTTTGGCAGCAGCTTTGCATTGGTTTTAATAACTTTCTTGTTTCCTTATGTTATAACTTTCGCAACGCACATTAATCTTCTAACTCAGTTGTTTAATATGCATGTGATCATGAAGCTCATGAGTTAATTTTAGTAAAGTGCAGTGTTGTCAGGTCATTTCTTTTATACGTTTAAAATATCGTGCAATCTTAATAATATATAAGCTTTCCAAAAAGGTACAGTATGCAGTATAGAGCTGAGGGATAACTCCTGTGCGTTTATCAAATTTATTTTAAAAGAGCAACTTCAACCAAATAATCAGTAATGTGCTCTCAGATGTCGTTCATATGCCCCGATAAATCTTAACACACACGAGTATGTCAATCTTCCCTCGTCAGTTCAGCGCAGCAGGGCGTCGTGCAAAGGTGTACAAGTAGTTTTTGAACGTGGAGTCTGATTGCTTGGCTGCTCTCAAACAGTTCATAATGAAGTATGCCTTGCTTATTTTACTCGTTTAAAGGACCACCTGCGGAAAATGGGTTTTGAATGGGATTTTTGGTTCTATAGTGGAATTTGTACCTTGGGTGGGGGCCATTTGTACCTCTGATAGAAAAATGAGAGTCCCGGGTGCACAGGAACCCCCACAAGGGGGGGCTGGGCCCATAAATATTGAAAGTTGAGCAATTACGATG
>VOMN01045291.1:0-10630 GCA_014899125.1 Orchestia grillus
TAAATATTTGATAGATGTATTTCCCCTTTCTCACCGGTAAAACAAGCGCCTGTTTCATTGCAACGACCGTATTCAGAGATGTAAAATGAAAAAAAAGAATGTTTCCAGGGTATTATTATATGCACGGATTTTCTCTGTTATTTGTGTGTTAGTAAAATTTAGGGGTGTTACTAAGTTCTGGACCGCGTCTGACAAGGGAATGCGTCTAACGCCAGGGTGCGTCTAACGCGGAAGTGCGTCTAACGTGGGGGGGTGCGTCTAACGCGGAAGTGCGTCTAACGCCGGAGTGCGTCTAACGCGGGGGTGCGTCTAACACGGAAGTGAGTCTAACGCGGGAGTGCGTCTAACGCGAGGGTGCGTCTAACGCGGAAGTGCATCTAACACACCAACAAATTCCTTTCACATTCCAACGCAGTAACGCTAAGGCCTCCCTTGCCCCACGCGGCCGTCAATAAGCTCCTGATCGACTCTGCCCGCCATGATGGGCGGGCGGCACGGCCGTGATTTATGCGTCCTGAGGCGCTCGATAAAACGGACATTTGGCCTCTTGACGGCCGCTGTCCGGCCCGGGGGGGGCCTCGGTCTGTGTCGTCCGTGCCCATGTGTGCATGAAGCGACAGCGTCTACATATGTCAACAGCGCATGTGTGCATGAAGCGACAGTGTCTACATATGACGACAGCGCATGGTGCATGAAGCGACAGTGTCTACAGATGTCAACAGGTGTTAAACTGCTGGTGTTAGAATTCAGGTGTTGGAATAGAGGTGTTAGAATGCAGGTGTTGGAATACAGGAGTTAGAACGCTAGTGTTAAAATGAAGGTGTTTGAATACAGGTGTTGGAATACAGGTGTTGGAATACAGGTGTTGGAATACAGGTATTGGAATGCAGGTGTTAGAACTGAGATGTCAGGAGACAGAAGCAATTTCGTAAACCACGTTTCCTGGTCCTAAATTTTAAATTTGAATGCAGGCACACAAGCTCGTAGCATTTATACGTATCAGCCTGAATATTTTCAGAGACGCTAGATTATAAATGATGAGCAAAAATGTATTTCCTGGACCTGTGAACAGTTTTTACAATACGAAACAACGTCCACTAAAAGGCTCGATTAAATTTATTGAATCATAGACGCAAAAATCATCTGCAGAAATATGCAAGTGTTTTCCAATGGCAGAAACTCTTTTGCAAAGTTTACATCTTATGCTAGAGTTTTTCCCGGTGGTTACTCTTAGCAAAAAGGGCATCTGAGTCACCTGCAGTACACGTTCCTCCCAACACTGACAACGTACAAAGACATGAAAAGCCAAGAGCAGCCCAAATACGAGCTGCAAAGCAAAGGCTCTTCAATGGCAGAGAACCTTTGTCAGAAGTGGCCTCCTTCAAAGGCCTTTATGCGGCACAGCCTCTGGCGAGACACGTCGCTGCTGCACGAGTTACCTCTTCATAAATACAAGGGGCTGCTCTTGCTTGTGTAGGTCGTTGTATGTGTCATAATATACTGGCTGCAGCCTGTGTGCTCTGGTGTGTTTGCACTCGTTGAATAAATACATTCGCATGTTAGCGTATCCTAACTTGGGGCCCCCAACCAGTCTCCATCAGCATTGGTTCTTGGCGGCTTCTTGACATCGCCTTTAATGTTACATCACGGAAGCTCTGCGGGTCAGAATTTGAAAAAAAATTGTGACTTTTTTCCATCGGTTCTTGAGCTAGCGCTTTCATGCCTGCAAGGCCCCTTTTAATGGTCTGAACAATGTTTTTACGGGCTTCCTAACTGCCCATCAGTTCGAGATTAGATGGCGAATATCGCTAATGATCTGTGTAACACAGTACGTACCTGCCTGAAGGAAGGATCTATGTGTGTCAGACGTTGATGAGGTAGGCGAGTATTTACGCAGGGCGTTCACAAAGAATATACGATTACCGTTAACGTACGATTTCCAACATTAATGGCGTCACGTATCTATGATACCGGGCACCTGTTCAATTCCAATGAACCTTTTTCGTTCACTAATTTCCCGTGCTCTCCTAAGACGTGTTGGAATGATGTTGCATCATGGATACGTAACATTATTAATACACTAGTTCAAAATCAAAGTACGTATTTTTCGTGAACGCGTACAAGTTCAACGTTGAACGCTGGATAAGACGGCAATTGGGCATCCAGAAACGTCGTCGTCGTAAATGTAGGACGCCTCCATCATTGTTTTAGTGGAAATGGCGTACGATTGAACACATTTGTAGTATCATTTGTCCCTCAATTAACCGTCGCCTGATGATGAGCGCAACTTTCTTTAATTAATGAAGTAGCACCGACCCTCTTCATAGTTTTCAGTTACGTTCAGTAATCGGATCAATGCAGTTTTTCTGCACGTACCGTGGAAGTTGTCTAAATATGTTCAATGCATTCCCCGCCTGCCTCTTATCGGTGCCATAACCGTGTCGTAACCGTCCCCCAGGCCGTCTCCATACCGTCCCCTAGGCTGTCTCCTGTCTCCGAACCGTTAATTAACTATTTCCTTAACGGCCCCCAACCGTCTCGGACTATCCCCCAGTCGTCACCTAACTATTCCATAGTCGTCTGCTATCCTACCGAAAACAGCCCCTAACCATCCACTAAACGTTAACCAATTGCCCTTTACCTCTCTCGTATACAGCCCCTAACCATCTCTCAAGCGTCCCGTAGCTACACTCTAATCATCCCGTTATTATTCCCTTACCGTTCTCTCACCATCTCTTAAACTGTCCCTAACGTTCATCTGACCATCCTCTAACAGTCCTTTAACCGTGCCATAACGAGCTTTCAACCGTACCCTAACTATCCCCTAACTATCCTCTAATACACCCTAACCCTCCTCTACCTATCACCTAAGCGTCATCTAACAATATCTTAACCGTCCTCTAATCATACCCTGACTATCACCTAACTGTCTCCAACCATCCAATAACTATCCCCTACCATCCCCTAACTATTCCCTAATCTTCCTCTAACCTTCCCCTAACTATTCCCTAATTTTTCTCTAACCATTTCCTAATTATTTTCTAACTATGCCAAAACCGTGCCCTAACCATTCCCTAACCATACCCTAACCGTGCCCTAGCCGTGTCCTAACCGTGCCTTAACCGTGCCCTAACCATGCTCTAGCCGTACCCTAACCGTGCGCTAACCGTGCCCAAGCTATGTCCTAACCATGCCTTAACCATGCCCCAGCCGTACCCTAGCGATGCCCTAACCTAACTTAACCTAACCATACCCTAACCATACCCTAACCATACCCTAACCGTGCCCGCGCCCCCGTTGTGGCCCGTGCGAGCAGAGGGCCTCATCCCCTAATGGCCTCGTGAGTGTCGTCCCCACGCTGTGGAAGCGAGCGATTTTCTGCTAGCTGAACTGGAGAGTTCGCACGCCAGCACGCACATTTCAGTCATGGCAGAGGGTCCTCTCTAAGAAATATTAATTTGAATCTAGCTTGGTGCAGCGAATTTTTCAAATCGCTATGTTTTACCAGTCTAACTGCATAGTGTGTGACATATTCACTCTTTTGATCAAAATCCGAGTAAATTCAGAATAAAAGAACTCGACAAATTTCAGCTTGTCAATTTTTATTCGGCGAATGTTCATTCACTCCCGTAAATATGCTCAACCATAATTACGATTTTCCAGATGTTGATATAACCCAGTATGTAAGTTTAAATAAAACTACACTTTTGTAATGCTAATGTCTGGGGAAATCTTCCCCCAGTATGTAAGTTTAAATGAAATTACATTTTTATAATGCTAATGTCAGGGGGAAATCTTCGCCTAGTATGTGAGTTTAAATAGAATTACACTTTTGTAATGCTAATGTCATGGGAAATCTTCATTGGAGACGATAGCTAACCGATTCTTTTACTGCATCGCTGAGAGGGAATTGAAATCTTTCACGTGATTGGTCATGACCAATAAATTGAGTGGAATTCTAAGGTCCCACCTGCTTGGTCATGACCAATAAATTTAGTTAAATCGTTCCAATCGGTCCATTCCCCGTCCTATAACTAGCCCTTAAGGGCTCCGACGTCAGAAATAATTGGACCGACAGTCATGGATGAGGTTGAAAAACCATCTCGATTGCTGACCTATTGAAAGGGGCTCGCAAATGATCAGTGAATCTGCACCGTACAAATTTATTGTCGCTCAAAGGAGGCATTTGACCGGTCCCACGAGCTCCGTGATGCACCGAGCAACATGTTCAGCGCGAAACTGAAAATGTTACTCGTAGGAATCGAAATTTTTTGGCCTATTAACTTCTTGGGACTGGTGAAAAAAGACCGATGTCTGGGAACACTAACGTCGCTAATGATCAATGAGGTCATTGGTAAATTGTTGCTCATATTTCCTGTTGTGAAATTTCAAAAAACAGAAAACTCGTCACTTCTCATTTGGCGACTATTTATCCTTTTCTGTTCAGACTTGTTAAGGGGGCATGTAAGGAATAACATAATTCGCTATGCATGCTTTTGGTGCATTTTCAAAGTTCAAAAATTAGTCTATGAGGTTGTAAGTCATCGGACCCTGCAACAGCGATCTTTGAGTTAGGGCTTACGCTCGTGTCAGCTCAGATTAATACACAAGTGAAAGTGCCGGGGTGAAGTACTTCTTTTAGCAAAAAATTTGAAATCTTATGACACACGGAACATAATTCTTACTCAAAATCTCTTATGTTAAAATATTTTTTCTAAGCCCGTGTTGGGACTCTGCTCAAATTCATAGCAGTAAAAATAAACGTCATATTTTACCTAAAATATACCCCTTCAAGGCACCAGTCCTTATATTCGCATGAACACCCCTCGTACCAACAATGTTCTTCTCAAATTCATTGTAATATAAATAAACTTCTCATTTTAGCAGACACCTAACCCTTCGAGGCACTCCCGCACTCCTCAAGGCCCTACTTTAACATAAAGGACTTTGATTCAGAATTCTGTTCCGTGTATCATAAGATTCCAAATTTTCCTTTGTTCCCTCCGCCCCAACGACTGTCAGGTTTACTGCTGCCGTGAAGCTGTGGTCAGCACTGCCAACCCACGTGTGCCCACCGTCAAGCGAGGTCCGACTTGCGTCAGGGACGGGAATTATGCGAAATTATTTAGCACAGTCTTTTAATCCTCAGGGCCTGGGTAAATAAGGAAGTTTCAACGGGCCCGAAATTAATGCAAACTGGCCGAAAATTTGCGTCGGCTGCAAATTATGTTTTGATTGAAGTTTTGAGTAAGCCTCGAGCGCGTTGTCAGAGGCAGAGGAGTTTGTCTTCGTTAACTTTCACGCAAATATTTCAGGGTAGAATAGAAAATTTGGTTGTATCAGAGGCCGGGCAAAAAATGGCAGTGCTCGCTCTGGGCAAATGAGAACGGCGGGGTAATGGAAAAAATCTCAATTGGCGAACGCTGTCCTGAACATTGCTCGCAAAAATGAGTTAGGGTGAGTCAAATTGGACGTTCTGTTGTCCTGGGTATGCTGAGAAACTTCATTTGCACGAGTAAATTTGTATGTTTAAATTTAGGGTAATACATACGACTATGTGCTTGGCAGCAGATGGATTCTAACGGCAAGAAATAAATGTTAAAAATATATTTAGTAGTATATATTACAGGAAGAGTAGGCGAAGTGCAGACATTTTTTGTAATTTCATGAAGCAACCCATGATGTAGCAAATTTTTGAGAAATGCAGACTAAATTTTACCTTAGTATAACGTAAGGTGAATACAAGTTTTTCAGTACTTTTTTCTATTTTCTTCTATTTATGAGTAAAGTTAGCTCGTAAGCTATTCATGAAGTAAATACGACAGGAAATATTTTCCACAGGAAATTTTAGATTTATCAATCCTCGTGTGAGCAGGTCAGGCATTTGTAAGCTCTTGCAACGCCTCAAAGAGACACAATCGCATCTGACAAAAACAAGAAGTACTTCAAATCGGTCAGTTACAACACGGAATGGAAACTCACGAGGAAAAATTTGAAGGGATCCAAGGCAAAGCTTTGGGAAACTCGCTTCAGCAGCCTCTGCCAGCTATGGTGCCATGCGGAATATACTATAGAAGGATTTATAGGTATCACCCTACAAGAAAAGAAAAGCTCAGCTACTGTCTGAATACCCAAAAACAAAAATTTGAGTTGACCAAAGCTCTTTCTTGAAAAACTGAGTGATGGCACACAGCCTCCACTGTTGGGGACTGACGAAAAATTATTCACTGTGCTACTGCAATCCACAACCACCAATTGACTGTATACGGGGGGGGGGACCCAGAAGCAACAGGGAATTGTGTCATGTAACTTTACTCAGTTATTGTTGTAGTTTTGAAGTCATCACCTTCAAAATATTCTGCCTTTGAAGCAATGCACCGGTCCTGACGTGCTTTTAACTTTTTAAAGCAGTCCAGAAACTCTTGTGAAGTTATGTTTTATCAATAAATTAGAATCCATGACATCAAAATTTGTGATCCCGTTAGACGTTATTTCAACTAAAGTCATCCTAATTAAATGCTTTGCTAGAACACGGCTGCTTAAGCTTAAGGGTAATTTAAAAGATTTGCTGAGACTTGGACTAAAGAGCGTGTAACTTTGTTGAAAATATAAGTAGAGGTGAAAGTGAATTTTTTTAACGAAACGGAAGAAAAGTGAAACATTTCTGAGTGGTAGTTGGGTGTAGGAGAGATAGCTTGGTCTTAGGAAATTCATTCAGTGTACATGTAATTGCCTGCGACAATACAAGCCAAATATATGAACCAGACACTACTCCTGGCTTGAAGAGTAAAAAGGCAAAAGATAATGCTTCTTTTCAAGACAAAATTCAACGGATTCCAACAAATATCAAATCGGTGAAATACTCCGTCGAACACACATTCACCGACTGATTCTGGAACTGAAGTCTTCCATGGTTCTCTAAGTATCCGCTGTTTTGTAAGGGCACTCACAGCCTAAGAAAATAACATTCCAAAGGCTGTGCCTCAACGACGACTCATTAGAAGCAGCCAGCACCCACGTTTATGAATATAATATTCCTTCACCTACGATCATTCAAGTGTAGTTAGTTCGAGGCATCAGAGCGAGAATGTGTTTTTGAAGCTGCCATGTATCAAGTCCAGCGGCATATTAACCTGCGACCAAAGCTGAGTGCTAATGTAAATCCCAACCCTGGTTTTAATTAAATCCCAACAGAAACAGTGTTGCTTAATTAACTTGCCCCTGAATGCCACAGCGCTGTGTAAACATTATCGTTCCAGCGGAGCCTGTCGAAGAATTGGGTTGGACTTTAATGGACAATGAAATATGCAAGGCCCCTATCAAAAGGGCGGCGCCACTTTAATAGGACCTTGTGTTTATTGAGTGGCACTCCATTCGTTCTCAGTGTTGACAATTAGTAAAATTAATGAATTGAACTTTTTTCTCTCTTCAATTATTTCTGCCACTTCATCTGAAAAATATTTACACGTGAATTCATTTCTGTTTATGCTTAAAAATACTTAATATTTCCTGTCGCACGATGAAAGCACAATTCGAACTGAAGGAAGGTGTTATTCACTGGCTATTAACACGGACGGAACATATTTCATGCTCACACTGCTTGGTTTGCATGAATAGTATCATATAAGATACGATCAGAGAGAAAGGGTTTAATTTGGTCCCTAACAAACCTCTGCAATACTTAATTAATACGCCATTTTATTGTACGCTATTCCATAAATGGGCAGGGGTCAGTTTTAATGGAGTTACTCTTTTTAGAAGCACCCTGTACATACATACATGCGTGCCGGTGTTTGCACAGGTTGTAAACGCTTTGAAGAATTTAACAACTCATGTTTGTTTAAAATTTTACGTTTTCTTACGACACCATAGGAACTTCAAACGATTCACCCATTATTTTGCTGTGTTTTTTTCTCAACCGGCCTCGCCTGCGTTAGAGGAAGAATTAGTGGCTTTTTGGATGATATAACTTCTTTTGGGCTCATCAGAGGACCGTAACAATTTTGAGGAAACTTTTGCCTATCGAACGGTCGGTTTCAAATTTTGCACTCTTGTGTAGCTCGATGGAATAGACACATTTTTTTCGTGACAGTTTTTTTCTATTATTCAGACCAATGGAATATAAAAATACGGCTGGTCAAGTTTTCAAAACCGATCTAGTCATGTAATTTTTGCAGTAGAACGATGGAGGTGGAGGTGTTTTAGTGCAGTAAAAAGGCCTATGTGGTGGTTTATGAAAAATAGAAACATTTATTTTTAATCTATTTTCTTTTTTTATTCTAAATTTTTTTTTTAATTTTCCTATCATAACTTTCAACTTTTTAAACAAATGAGGAAAATCCTGCGAAATTTTATTTGCAGTTAGGTTCCCCTCGAATGAGATATCTTTCATTATTGAAGGACAAAAACTGTAAGACTAAGCCGATTTCAAAGAGGAAAAATTTATTTCACGAGAGAGCGCTAAATAAAATGAAAACCATTTTTTCTCTATTCATCGAAAAAAATTAAGTCCAATAGCCGAATTTACATTAAAATGGTACTCACCAACTGCAGGGTGCTGCAGTACGTCTGGGAACAAGCGAACGTGGGAATTTTGTGTCGGGAAGGCGGGAATTGAGGGTTAAAATTAGGGAAATTCAGATCGGGCGGGAAATCGAATTCAGAACGTAATTCAGCGTGGTAAACAGCCTGCGTCGTATTACGATACAGTAAGGTGACACCTCCGTTAATGCGAGGCAAAAATTCAGCTTAGGTAAAATTCCTTTCAGTCGGAATAAAATTCACCATTGTAAAAGTATCATTAACGCTGTGCAAAATTCAGGATTTGAAAATAATTAATAATGCTTTGAGGAACATCTTCCTTCAATAGAAGTTTAATAACATCCAAAGCTTTCTAGCTCACGTTTCCCTTATCTTCATCAGAAAAATCTAATCAACTGAACTAAATTAGAAAAATCTAAAAACCAAAAGCAGAGATTAAATGCTCACTAGAAAACGAAGTTTATTTTTAGTACTGTGAATTTGAGCATAACATTGTTCGTAGACTTATAAATGAACTTCCATCTCAGGCTTGAAGTAAATAATTCAGTTTGGGGGATTTTTATCTTCTTATTTTGTTCCTTCCATCTTGAAATTTCAAATTTTTACTACAAAAAATACTTCATCATCCCTATTTCAATAGTGAATTAATTAACTTGATCTTGCATGAGTCCAAAGCTCCAACAGAAAAATAGCTGGTATTGAGAGTCCGATTAATCGTAATCAGATAGACGCATGTTTCAATACTGGAACTACACCGGGAATATGACTAGTAAATTACATTGTGCGTTTCATGTACAATTAATTCTGAACTGAGAAGACTTAACAGCCGGTAAATGTTGAGTGACTCACGTGCTCGGTCATTTTAATTTTCAAGACAGGAAATACGCGCTACAACTTAGCAGTTATTTAATTACTCATTAGCAGTGTCAGTAACCCCAATCACCGGTCTCGCTTCGCTGCTCGCAGCAGGTCGCCAGGTCAGAAAACTTTGATTGGAACGAGTTTTATTTCTTCTCTTTGAAAATGTGGCTTGATGACGCACGAGCTTGCAGTCAGCTCGCTTGCAGAGAATGAGCTTGCAGTCGACGTGCTTGCAGATAAAGTGCTTGCAGACGAAGTGCCGGCAGACATTAGGCCTCAATTGAATGTCTCATCAAATGCCTATGCTTTACTCATTTTGTTTCAAGCATTTTTCGCTTTTAAATTCCCTGGAAATGGTATAGGGCTGACGTCATAGACACATCGCCAAAACCAATGCTCGAGCATCGCTTTCAATGTTCTTACGCTATTTTTCTCCCGTCAATGTCGGGGTGGCCTCTCCAAGGCCGGTAGAAGCACGCATTCTTCGCGTGATAATTCTTGCCACAAGTTCTCCTTAGCCGAGAATCTCTTCCATTTTGGAACCCAAGCCAAAAAGTAACTCGCTCTCATTGTTTTCCAGATTTATTGTGGCACGTTTCCTTTCCTTCATCCTCCATGCATTGTGTCCTTTGCTCGTATTTTCATTCCTTGGGCGATTTTGCGACTCCGCTAGCGTCTTTCTCCCTAGCAACGCTGGCAACGTCACGGCATCAACTATGAAACTTTTCTCGTTTTGTTACTTTGCATGGTTTTTGGTGTCGGTTACTTTACATTGTTTTTAATGTGTGTTATTCTGCATTCTTTTTAATTTTCGTTACTTTTCATTGTTTTTGATGCGTGTTTCTTCGTATTTTTTTACGTGTGTTACATTGCATACTCCGATATTTAGCTGCTTCTCCGCAATTTATAGGCAGCGATGTTTTCAAGAAAGATCTTAGTCTTTAGGGCAGCACAAAAAAAAAAATTCAGCGACACCCTTCAAATGTTCGCAAACTCTCGTCACTTTGGAGGCAAAAATAAAACTCAATCATGAACAACTTTTGCAAAAAGTTGTTTCTCTCAATTTCGCCCACTGCTTTTAATCTCTTTTTTTGCTTGTATGACGAGCGTCGATTTGTGACGGTCACTTTGGAAGAGTGGCGGTGCCCCCAACACATACCACCACACGCCACCACACGCCCCTACGCGCCACCACACGCCACCACACGCCACCACACGCCACCACACG
>VOMN01045315.1:0-35280 GCA_014899125.1 Orchestia grillus
CGGTATCCAGAATACGAATTTACTTTCCTAATTTGTGGCGGACCCTCGAGTCGCAGGATGCGGGCCTCACTTAGGTCTGAGCCCGAGTGCCGGGCGGATAAGAGGACTTCTGAGCTTTCTGCGTCTGGCAAAAACCCGCACTGACCTGACCTAAAGTCCACTATAAAGGAAGGATTTAGATCTGGCCGACAGTTTCGAACCGACGAAAAATTCTGTCATTTGTTTTTCATCGAATGTGGGAATGACGACAGATAGAGCAGGACCTTCCTTAGAGAAGCAAAGTTTTTTCCTGGAGGTTTCTTCGTAGCTTTCTTTTCTTTCATTGTTGTCAATATGGAGGCTCTTGAAAGCTCTTTTTTGGGAGTAAAATTTCGAAGGATGCAGCGAAGCGAAACGAATTAAGCTGAACTTTTATGTAATTTTGTATTTTCGGCACACTGAATTTATACTGATGTATAACAAGGTATATGTACAACAGCCAACGCTACCTAACCCATTTTTAATTGGCCAAAATATTTATACTTCCATGCTGAATTAGGATAAATATAAAATTAATTTTAAGAATATCAATTTCATAAATGACTAAATGTATGATAATTTATGATGAAATTAACACACTTTGCAAAAACAGACAAAATGTACGTGTGGGGCAACATGCATTAAATCTCAAAACTAGAACATGATATTTTGATCAAATTAAATTTCGATAAAGAGAAGCGAATTAATGTGATGAAAACATAATGCCTCAGCTTCTTGAGCGAGAAGGCTGTTGTAGATCAGGGAGCGTTGCTTTCATGCTCGCATTTTAGGTATCTCCATGGCAACACAATTAGGGGGATTTATGCAACAAAATAGCAAGAAAAACTCATTAAGCCTCATCACCATCATCACGACTTTAGGCTCCTTAGCCTGAGGGTCTTTTTTGTCTTCTCTCAATTATTTCGGAATAAGACTCTCTTGAGAACTTCTCAGAGGCAGTTTCCAAAAGTCCCACGATATACACGACTACTTTCCATTCCAAGGGCCCAGCTTATCAACAAGATAAAAGGATTCCGGGTGGCGCCTTGCAAAAGTCTCGCGAATGGATTTTTAGATAAAGCTTTGAGAGGTCCTGACAGGGAAGTTCATGATGCCAGTTAGGTGCTCGGGATGAACGTCGCTTCTTAATGCGTTCCTTGCACGGAAGCGCGTCATTAACAGTCGTTCCGAGTTAGGGCAGACTCGACGCTTCGGCCGCTGCGTCTGGCCCTCCCTGGCCTTTTATGCGCCCAACTTGCACGAATGGGGGCTTGGCTGTGGCCAACTGGCGCCCAAAATACAGTTTTGCAGTTGTTAACATTGATGGTCACCTTCACGTAGATAATGATGAGCTCAGTTGTGTGTTTCTAGAGTGTTTGTTTCGGTGCACGGGGGTTCAAAAGTTGTTATTCGAGTATGTGCATGAACATAAGTATAGATCATATAGCAGATGCTGTTTACCCGTGCATATATTATTAATTTAATCATCTACAATTTTTTGGGACAGACAGTTGTTATAACGCTATGATTTAGAGTTGATACACTATTATGATTAATTACAAGTTTAAAATGATAAATATTATGATGTTATTGTGCGAATAAAGTTCTCATGATGCCTTTAATCGCTGTAATTTGTAGAAAGAAAAGCAACGCCTATTTTATCCGTTGTTGACGGTGATAGTATTCCGCAAGCGTTGCTCAGAGTTACAATTTCTGAAAGGAATGTCTTTGGAACAAGTGAAGCTCCCATGTAGCTTAATCTACAGTGATTAGATGAATAAATATACATGAGGCCTGATAAGTTGAAGATATTCGCTTTACAAGGAGGATGTCGAGATAGACATTTTCAATAATGTGCTGTATACAATTGAGGGCTAGAGTTAAATATTACATACTGCATTTGTTTTGTAAAACGACAGCAGCTTCTCCAATGTGGATAAGTTAAAAACGCGAGAAGAGAAAGTAAAAACAAGAAATTTTCTCATTGTGAGTTGTATCAAATTATTGAAGGGGTTAAGCGCATTATTATTATTTTACTATAATTATTATTATTATTATTATTTTGATAATTATCACTAACGCGAAAGTTGCTGTTTATTTTTTATTTCCGCTCAGTAATTTCCATCGATGCTGTATAGTAAAGGTAGCGAAGAACATAATGACCGAATTTAAATGTACCACGGCCTAAAGAAGATGACGGGAGGGGCAGGAACTTTACTAGACGTGGCACCTGCACACGATAGCTTGGCGGAACTGTTTCTCAACGTGAAAATATTTCAGTCCCCAAGAAATTTGGAAGTTCGGAGAAAATTATAGTGAAGGTATTAAAGCATTTGAATCTTAAATTATTCTGAAATAATTGACATTGGATACGTTCGTATGTAATGAGTTTAGTAAATCGTCAAAATTACACTTAGTTGATAACTTAGAAAAGGTTTTACCAATCGAGTACATAAATAATTTTTCAACAGTTAGTCAAGTTCGAGTCTATAATATATAGTTGCAGTATTCTAGTATTATGTTGTACTTTCTCTTTTTATTTGTTTCTATTTCGTTGATTTATATTGATACATATACTGTATCTATTGAATTTGACATTTTTATTTACCGATAAAAATCTTTCAGATATCTGAGTATAACCTACATACGTTCGAGCCGTAGGGTTGTGTTGTTGTCAAAAGTACTAGTTTGTTGAGACAACTTTTGTTAATCGCTAGGCACATGAGTTAACTTAACTAGTTTAGGTAAACTACAGCTGTTAGAGTTGCAATTGAGTTTATCATAATTTTTCTTGAAAATGTATGTGAAAACAGTGTCGTACGATGCTGCTAATAAATGAAATTATTGTAACCTGACTTTAGTTTCAGAAATTTTCCTACATCCTTTAAATTAAATAAGCTGAAATTCTTTAGCGAGACTTGTCACTGTCTTGACTCAGTTACTAGAATGTAATTGTTAGAGAGTAAATTTTTTCTCATCTGTTTATCCTTGAACGACGCCTGTTCGTTTAGTCACTTAGGTTTGAAACTCCTAATTAAATATGCGTACAGTAATAAAATCGACCTCTAAAGACTACAAAAATTCTATCATGGTATAACTGTAAATTAAATTATGCTGAATGTTTCAAGTTTGACTCAGAAAGTACATCACTGAATGATTTTCATAAGCAACCATTCGAATGGTCTTTTCTTTCTATATGCAGTGCAACTGAAGGCGATTATTGAGTTGGTAACCCAGAGTCCAACGCTCTTGACCTGACGACTTCACCTCCAGCTCCACCACTTTGTATTCTTCGATCCAGGCTCAGACTCTATGGCTCCTTACATTAGTATCTCGACTCAAACTCCGAGTCCACAACTTTGCAATCTCTGAGTCCAACTCTACTAGTATCTGGCAGTTCGATACTCCGGCAACACGACTCCACTTCACAATCCTGTACTCCATGATCCCGACTCCACTAATATCTGACAGTCCGATACTCCAGCTATACGACTCCAACTCCACAACTCACACCAGGACTGGCAGCTGTCCGAAGCCGCAAGTCGTAAATTTAAATTTCCGATAAATGAATATTTTCTCGAAAATTCCAGCGCCTGGTGGCAGAACCCCTAGTACGCCCATCAATAAATCACAGCGTCGATCGAAATCAAGTCAGAGAAACTCGAATAAAGTTCGTCCAAATTAGGACCGCAGGTGTGCCATATTTCGGACTCACATTATTGAAAATTTTACTGCCCTTGATGGAAATTTTTAGCTATAGTGTATCTCAAGCGAGGAATTAAAAACGTTATTACGCGTGCGTCCAACTTGACTTCTATTCGCCAAAGCGACACGTGTAAATTGATTGTGAGATGAAACTGCTAAACTTATTGATGTTGAAATAATGAGAGCTTAAAAATAACTGTTCGGTACTTTTGAAAAAATATACAATTTGACCTTGAATTATTAGAGAGGTTGATAGGAGAGCAAAATCGAGGAAGACCTTCAAATATAAATTTTTCTCATTCATTGAAAGCAAGTATGTTATAGTTAAACTACAGACTTTATTATTCCAAAGTCTCAGCTTATACAGTACGTTACAAAATAAGTAATAAGTTTTTCAAGTTTTTTATTTATCGATATAAATAGCACAATCATTCATTTGAAATAGAACAAATTTTTGTTTCTATCATCACGAAAATAAAAAACACTATAATGCTACATTGGTTACAAGAGAAATAAAAACAGCAGGAGAATGTTCCTTGTTGATAGGCAGCATAGGTTTTTAGACAAGCTTATTGCATGCCTAAAAGTAATTTCATTGAGTGTATCGAATTCGTCACATGTACCTGAGGCAGCAAGAAAGAAAAGCGACCTGGTTGTACCTTCTGAGTCTAACAGATAATTACTGTAAATTTATCGCCAATAAATACTTGTCATTGTGACTTATTTCCACTGACCCATCATCACTTGTCCCATCATTACCTAAGTTAGCCACGAAAAAATGGTACAAATTCATTCCTTGGGCCAGATTTTCTTCTGAGACACCTGATTTATTTTCACAGGCTATTCTCGTTTTATGACGATGGAATTCAGGGGTATATAGCACCGCCGTGAAACCATTTTTGCAGCGTTTGATTACTAACACAAGCAATCTCAGAGTTTTCGAGTTACCGAATGACACCGGAAACAAGAGCTGCAGAGAAGACGAGCTCAAAAGAAGCAATTTAAAAGATCGTAGTTTAGTGTTAAGAGGCCGTCGGATTGCAGTTGCTGGGCGCAATACCGACACTGCATTGCACTTTATTACCTGAAATAAAGCAAGCTTTTATTCCCCAAACTCTAACGGCGTTCGCTAGACTGAGGACAGCGAGGACCAACAGCTGGACTGCTATGCGGTGGGCTTCATCCGACACCTCATCGCGGGAGAGATTTTTTGAGAACTTCATGGTGGAGATCTTATAATATTGAGCAATGTTGGTCATGCTGGAGCTACAGTGTTGGTGATAGTAGAAGCTGTATGCTGGAAGTTCACAGTGCTGTTATTCTGATGCAGCTCGGGTTTTAATCTATTGCAATTACGTTGGTGTTATGAAGACGCATTTCAGGTTAAGTAGTCAACAATGATCACGTTGCTGTTATTCTGGACAAGCTCGAGTTGTAATCCATTGTGATCGTAGTGCTGTTGTTCTGGTGCAGCTCGAGTTGCAAGACAACTCGTCACGCTGTGATTCAGACGCGATGTGACCAAAAATATAACCAAATTGTCGTGCGAAAGTTATTTCACAGAAGTGGTTGAATACTTTTTTCACGTGCCATATATGATTTTAGTGTATATGAAGCCGTGTACTTGGGTAGCACTGATGCTCATGTTACTGTTATTCTGGAGCATCTCGGGTTGCAGTTGAACTGAGAATCAGGAGCAGCAGTTATGTACTGTGTTGCAGTTTGGGTTGCCATTGTACGGCTACAGGGAGAAACTGAGGTCATGGAGCTGCTCAGACTGTAGTAATAGAGTTGCAACTGCTCAACTGTAGTTATAGGTTTGTAATTGCTGCTCGGACTGTAGTAGTAGGTTTGTAATTGTTGCTCGGACTGTAGTAAATAGAATTGCTGTTCGAGTTACAGTTAAACTTCAGACAGTTTTTGCATGAAAGCTGAGAAAAGATATACAATTAAAAAGTAGAGAATAAAATTCCCGTTCTAACTTGGAGCCTAACTCAAAAATTCATTGCAGACGAAAGCAAATATCTCCAAGCTGAAGGTTAGAAGGCCAAAGAACTCAGAGGTGAGTTGCGTTAGCGTTTAGCGGACTAGCCTCTTGTTAGTTAATTATTTTGGGGCGCCAGTTTTTAGCTTCTTTTGCGTCAAAAACAAATAATGCGTCAGGCGGAGGGGTAGAGCAAGACTTGGGGTGATCAAGGGAGAATGGGGGAGGGGGGGAAGTGTATAAGTCCAAGGAAAGGTGCAGAAATGGGGCACTGGAATGGGGCTCTGAAAGGGGTGCTGAAATGAGGCACTGAAATGACGTGTAGAAATCGATCCATGAAACAGGGTGCTAAAGTAGGATGCTGAAAAGGGGTAACGAAAATTTGGAGCTTAAATTGGGCTCTAAAATGGGGGAGGCGTCTATGTTGAGGCGAGGCGTTTTAATTTGTAAATCCCCATAATAAGGGAATTGTTACCTACACTAAGCAGGGCTAGGCTGGGATCCGTAAATCCTTACGGTGACGGACTAACCGAAGAGGTTCCTACGAAAGAACGTAAAAATTTGAACCCAATATCGATCAATAATGAGCAAATACGGCATGAATCATAAAGTAATATGAATACAGTGGGAGAAAAGAAGTTATTGCACACGTCAAATTTCATTTTTTATTGTACATCTACCTAGCTATCATCCGTAGAGCTCACAAGGAATATATATTTTACGATGTAGAGTGAAAATAAGCTTACCGGACCAAAAATTAGTCACCTGTTAATAATATGGTCTAGGACCTCCACGAGCACGAATAATGGTGGTAATTTTAGGGGGAATGAACTACAAGTGTCCTAATGTACACCTGAACGGTTTTAAAGCACTATTCCGTCAGCTAATCTCTTAGTGCGGCCACAGTACGTGGATGATCTTCTCGACGTTAAACTTGTCGTTCTAGATGGTCTCATAAATTTTCTATTAGGTCCATGTTTGGGGTCTTAGCTTGCCAATCTCTAGTTTTAACTTTTTATAATTCATCAAGGGCTTGTATTAATCATTTTTATCAAAATTCGACGAGATCGATGATCAATTTTCCATGGACCACCCGACTTTGGCAGGTTCAGAGTTGAGATATATTCTTTAAACTTACGAATAATTGAACCAACAGTTGCACAGGCCCATTAATCTGTGTGGAAATCTTCACAATATTCCTTGAAAATGGAGAGAAAATATTTGCTGCAATAGACATTCTGAGACTTTCTCGTCATTTAGGTCTTATTGAAAATGCCCACTGACATGGAAATAGGCCTCATCAGACATGATTAGGGATGACGTAAAAGTCTGATCATTCGTCTTCCATAAAAATGCACGAGCAAAATCCTTTCTTTGTTGATGATTTGCAAATTTCACCAAATGCGTTACATGAATTTTATAGAGAAATAGTTTTAAATCTTTTGTTAGAATGCGTTGCAATGATCTTCGTGAAATATCTAATTGACTAGAACGTTACCTAGACGACGATTTTAAATCTGCTGCCACACTCAATGTAACGCGTTGAATTACACATGCATTTCGTACTGATGTCGGTCTGCAAGAGCGTTCTTTGTCTGCTGTTGAGCCGAAATCTCTGAATCTTGAAATCTTTGCAATAATGCAATGTTTGGAAGGCGTTTGTTGACTAAATGTTCTTACGAAGTCCCTCTGTACTGCAACTATTAATCCATTGTGAGAGAAATAACTTTCCACTATCTTTACTCTTTGGTACTTGCTGTATTTCGGTATTTTGGGGATATGGTTATTTTGTAAATTTCGATTACAAAATACACTTCAAATCCATATCATCAAAACATAATAAAACTGTACAATATTTTCTTCTATTTCTTATGTAAAGTATTTTTACAGCTGCATTAGTTGTCGTGTAATAAATGTTCAAAATGAGGAAGAGAATTTTACGCTACCATGTGTGAGGCGCGAAAAAGTAAATTGGCATCCCCATTATTTATAATAGCCAAAATAAAATCTACAAAGCAACGCTCATTAAGGTAAGTCATGGGTCATATTTAGTATCAAGTGGATATGAATTTTCAATTTTTTACCGTTTTCTTATTTTTCTTAGCACGACCCCACTCCTTTGCCTTCAATGTTCTCCCAACCATACATTCCATTTAACGCTGCTTCCCATGTTCATAAGAATTCAATTTAATTTTACATTCCTATTTAAACCAGGCTTCTTCTACGATGTTCTGCTTCATTTTTCCGACGAGCGTCTGACCTCTCTTTTGAATCATATTTTTAGGAAGTAATTTTTTACGCCCTAGCTTGAACATGTGAATGCTCCTGCCAAGCTCACATGTACGTGAGAGACCGTGCAATCTTGCAGCTTTTAGCGGGACGAGCAAAAGAGTTGAATGAATAGAAATGAATATCAACGGGGGCAATTTTATCGCTCAGTTTAATTAAAGCTCTTGTGTAACTACAGTTTTGAAGACTCACGAGCCGTTGACTAGAAAAGGGAATTTTGAACATTTCACGCAACAAATATTTTTTAAAAGACAACTCAAGGCTTCGATAAAGACTGAAAAGGCATTTATGGTTAAGTAAAGAATATATTTAAAATTAATCCATTTTCCGAAAAAATGCATGTATGTGTACTGATTAGGTACTCATTCTCTGAATGTTTACCAAAATAGGAAGCCGTGGGATAATTTCAGGTAGGAACTTATGAATATTTTTCATGAAGAAAAACATGAAACGGTGTTGAAAATCAGATACCTCGTCTCGGTTATTTTTGTATTGAGACCTTGAACCATCGAGATCAGCGGAAGCATTGCACAGTTAGAATTATTATTCATTGAACAATTATCGAAGTATAAGAGTTAGGCCGCGCATGTGGGTGGCCAAGTGGGATTATATGCTTCAAAATTTGAAGATCTTTTTTCACAAAAAGTACCACGTTTGAAACTTGTGCTGCGATCCTGGGTTGCATTTGGCTGCATCGACGGCTTCACTCAAAAATTTACGTGGGATTTGATTGATATTCTTTTTTTTTCTTGAGGGAAGGCATACCGCATTTCAATAGCGAATGACATTGGGACTGAGACCTTTATAATATCGATTATTGATCTTGGTACATGAATTTTACTTAAATTAAATTTCATTTACATGATAAGAGTCATTCTATGCTGAAGATGTAGCTGGAGTGAGACTCATTGAAAAATATATAAATAAACGATCAACCTTTCATTATGAGCTTTTTTAGAATGGAATGCACTTTTTCATAAGCAAATTATTGAAAATATATCTATTCTTATTCGTTTCAATCCCACACATAACAAGCGCGTTTAGAACGAATTTTCCTGATCCTATCAACTGGTCTTGAGTGCAACTTGAGAGTTACTTCGTTATCAATGGAGAACTGTTCAGGAACGCTTTGCCGGGTCTCCAGAGTATGCGCGTATTCTCATATTTCTATGAGACTGCGAGTGTTAGCTTCTTTTCACACTACAGGGGAATGCTCGGTTTGGATGCTAAAGCCTGAAAGATTGCGGCCTTTAAAAGATATGCATTACTCAGAGAAATACTTTTATGCTTGGATGTTCTCTGAGCTCACCTTCGAAAACCGTTTCGAGTTGGAACGTCTAACTTTGGAAAGTGGCTTATGTTGGACCTTTTCAAAGCACATGCTTTGGAAAAGAGAATTCGTTAGATAAAATATTCTCTTTTGTGGAAGTTGCCGACTTGAATTCCATACGAGCATTTTTATATCTTCTAAGTGTTCAACTGCTTAGAGAAATTTTTGGCAAATTCGTTTGGTGACGTTAGAGGTTCGAAACTGAAATGATCGTGAGAAATACATCTTTCCAGGATGAAGAATCAGTGAGTTACTTAAACCTTTACGTGTACGTCAACAAAAGCATAACATCATTAAAAGTTACGACTCTACATCGCTTATAATCCTACATAAACCTCGATATTTATTTAAACTTTCAAAAATGACCGTCACGTCGTGGAAACAAGCAACGTAAAAAACTGAAAGGGTAGGGCCCGAGACAGAGCAGTATGTAGTTTTCACTTCGCATTTCTGCCACGCGCTGCAACGTACGTCATTACTCCGTGTAATAAAATATTATTTTAGTAAAAAGCAGTCCCTCACATGCGTGGGCACAATTTACTCAACATCAGTCATCAAAAATATCGCTAATCTTCTTTGTTTGTGAAAATTGAACTCTTGATTTTTATTTCTGCTTACACAAGCGATGAAAAACAAGCAAAGAAGATTAGCGATACCCAGTCTGCAAACAGGTATAGACTCCAATTCACTATGCTGCGTGGAGTCAATGAAAAGATAATTGTTATAACTATGCACGTTTTCTTGTCTCTTAGCCTCTTGCAAATCAGAAAACTAAGGCAAATGACAAGTCATGTCATTCCACAGAAATTTTAGGAATGGTTACATTTTCCATGGAGTGTCGAATGTGATTGCAAAAAGAAAGAATCACATATTATTTTAGTTAATATCTTGGTCATTTTCGGCTTGCAAAGGGTAGCATGATATGTCTAGCTCCTGAACGTGAACAAAACTCTGTCAAGAACTGCACAAAACGCGGCTCCTTACTGGTTATTGTTATTATGCCTCAGACTCGTTTAGAAATTTCGTCACCCGTCAAGGGCTCATGCTTGTTTAAATTTAATATTCTGAATCGTACTCAAATATTAAAAGGAATTGTTATACTCTGTCCTGCAAATAATACGCAATTCAATTTTGAGCATTATCCTGCCTAATTTTATTGACCTGAGCCTGCTCCAAGTGTGTAATTAAAAGCACGATAAATTCACGAAATCCACTTTAGGTCTTCACCTTCATGTGTGAGAATCCAGACTTTACGAACTTAATGTCAGTCACACGCCTGAACTAAGTTTCTTACTTTATTGGATGATAAAGATGTCTGTTTCCATTTTAAAAAGCCAACGAACCATCATTTCTGAACTCGTATGTCATATACACTGTCGTACAACGCCCAGCGCTAGATCGCTTCCAGCAAGCAGCCGGCCTAAGTGTATACCTTCTTATTTGCTTCTTGTAATACGCTCTACTTACTTTTTACTCATATAGCACAATTATTTTACGAGCTATTTGATGCTCGCTCTAGTTAATATCCCTCTATGCGGAGGATGACTGTGTAGCGCGGTTGTTTGCTGGAACTGATCTAGCGATCTGTGAGAGGGTCGACCGTAGCACAATTGTTTGCTTGAACTGATCTAGCGATCTGTGAGAGGGTCGACCGTAGCACAGTTGTTTGCTTGAACTGATCTAGCGATCTGTGAGAGGGTCGACTGTAGCATAGTTGTTTGCTGGAACTGTTCTAGCGATCTGTGAGAAAACCGACCGTAGCACAGTTGTTTGCTGGAACTGATCTAGCGATCTGTAAGAGGGCTGACTGTTATCGTAGCTCTTGGGAAAATCCCGAAGGTAGTTCATATTTATTCAAAAATTCATAATGAATTGGGATTTACTAAAGATACCTATTGAAGTTTCTTACAGCGGTGCAGCTTGGATTGCTGGATTGAAATGTAACTTGAAAATTGATTTAATATAATGAGTACAAAATGTGTTCCAGTTTTGTTCTACGAGCTGAAATGTGAGTGAGCGCATTCGACAGCGGACATCGAAGTATCTAATCCATTAACAGTTTTTATGAATCAGATTACGAAACTTCGGAAAAAGTAACGCAAATGTTCTCATTCTAATAGGCTAATAAGAACTCAAGTTTTGATGGAAATTTTTGGTCGAGTGTTCAGCTACACTTTGATGATGCTTAGATGCATTATTTTTCATAAGATCATTGTTTAATCCGAGGGAAAATATAAATATTATTCACAGTTTAGTGTAAACGATATGTTGCAAAATGAACTCACTTTCTGAATGCATTTCATCGGATATTTTGTCATTAAATATCTCACTCAAACACGGTTATTCATTCCTTGTAATTAAATCCGCATAACAGGGAGTCCAATCGTTTTCCTACACATTTTATGTTTTTCAGGTACGCGTACTTGAATAGAAGCTCAGCACAACGAGCAGGTTTCTTCACCTGGCTGTAAAAATAACCCCCAAGAGAGCGATTACGTTTGTATTTCATCGAATTGGCATCAAAGGACATGCGAAAGGTGGCTCGAAGTTAGCCCATTCGCATCTACTCATTAAAAGAAAATTCTCTCATGCTGGATCGAGTTTACGTTTCCCTTTCTTCGCATGGGTCAAGTTGAGGACACAACAATGGTTGCTTATAGCTTTCCTTCCTCATCCGCATAAAAGAGCGCCCACTCGACGTCGGCAGCGATAATAATGGGAGGAGCAGGCAAGTTTTGCACGAGGCACGAGAACTCGAGACACAGCGCTGTAGACTTAACCAATTTAGGGACTTGGTTGCGAGCGTCGCGTCTTTGCACTTCGCACTCAGGGGAACTCTGAGAGCTCCTTGAGAGCTTCTGTATACATGCACTTCGCTGCATCAAATTAGAAACTAACGAATTCAAAGGCTTACCAACGAAAACTTTGGACAATTAAGCAAAAGTTTGCTAAGCTTAAACTTGAGCTGTCGTAGGCAGGATGCGCTCTCCGAGGTGAGTCTGTTCATGAGGACATATTAAAAAATTTAAAGATTGTGATGCTAATTGCGAGCGCATTTCCAGAACTCGCTGTGAAACGATAACCGAAATTATAACAGGCTTTGAGTTTCATGTTGCACGCTCGGTATGTTTACATTGTTAGTTGAAGGGAGATTTTCAATAGTACTTAGTGACGTTTTGCATTAGTCATTAGCTCAACTCCAAACATCACTTCGAAATATGATGCTCATGTTATAAAAACCAGATAACAAAAGATAACGTGTTTGTGATATAAAATGAATGCATTCTTATGCTTGTACGAGTCAGTCGCGTAGACTTTCACATTACGAGGACGCTATACTTTGGCCATTGGAGGTGGAATAATGCAAGTTTCGTAGTACTGATTAATAATTTGAAGGGTGACTATATACAGACTAAAATACGCGTGAAATCTTGATTCAAAGAGTCCTTTGGTTAGAAATTACCCTTGATTGCTAATAAAAAGCGTGTGAACAGCTACTGTAATTTCTACACGAAGAAGTTTCTCCTTAGCCCCTCGAGTCTTGGATACGTAAATACTTTTAAAATTTGTTTACATATTGGTAGTTCTAAAATACCGAGTGCAAATTGTAAAAACTGAAACTGAGATGTACCTGTAATACTCGAAGGTTTGAAGCATCGTTTGCTGTGTATATTATAATAATGAATTACGTATATTCATAGATGATAAGTAAGTTGACTTTCCCAAGTCACGGAGATTCTAAATTAATAAACGAGCACGTTGAATTGAACAAGGAGTAGAATTATACAACACCACACTCTCAAACTATTTTCGAACACATTTACGAAAAAACTGGAATGACTTCATTCTACTTCCCTGAGCCTTAAAATTTACTAGTGAATATCAACGTTCGCTGCAGAGTGCACTCTTATTGGCATTTTTTCACACTTTAACGTCAGAAGTTAGCGTTGCGAATCAGTTCTATTTTCTGTTTACACTCCGACTCTGTGCATAATTTTTAGTAGAGGATTGGTCGCACAAGCAGATTTCAGTGGCCATTAGAAAACCAATGAGCTGAAAATTTTTCAACGTTTTACAAATTTCTTGGAACGAAGTGTTTTTGTTTTATGTTTTCTTCCTCGAGTCACCAGTGCTGACTCCCCAAGCTGCTCAGAAAAGCTCCATGAAAAATGTTGTCAATGTTTGTGACTACTTTAACATATTTTTACACATATGCGCTTTCAGTTGATAACATGCGCTTTCTCTTATTGAAAAATAACTAACCTGAGCTGCTAGGGGATCATTAGCAATAGGTGTAGAACAACCTCTTCAAGCGTTATGATTACAATGCTGAGGTAATTTCACAACGATTGAACTCTGACTCGAGTAGGGTGATGAGACACCGATTAGTGGGAAGCAGTTGTAAAGAATTTAAAGAAGTGAATGCACACGGTTTTCATTTTGCTTAGGAACTGAGATGTACGGACATGGAATCATATTCAATGAGAAAAATCAAGAGCTTAGCGCGTTTTCCTACAAGCTTTGCCTCTCCTCAAGATTATTACGGGTAAAATTTAGTCTAGTTAAGAATCTCAAATTCAAGTTGGATAATTCTAGCCATTTACTGCAATTACTTATCAATCATGTTCAGATTACCAAATCTCAATTGGAATAATTTTTTTCATCTACCTGCAGTGAATTATCACCTATTCATTTGTAGCTTCAAACCTATATTTTCATTACAAGCATTCACGTGGAAATCTATTGTGTACCGGTTCTCGACTCAACTCCCGCTCGTTCTTCACTGGGAAAATAACGAGAATCGCTACTGATGCAGCGAGGGAATATTCCTAAACTCTTCCAGTCAACAAACACCGCAGTTCAATACGTTTCTAAAGTGAAATAGCAACTGTTCAGCCTCATCAACAAACAAACCCACGTATTTTGCTTGCTCTTCACACACACACGAACCTCTTTGAGCCACAGAACCACCCCGCGTTCCGAAAGTCAAGAAAAACGTGACCGTGTTTCTTCGATATTTCTTCAAAGGAATCCTCGGGTTCAGCAGCAGCCTGGTAAAATGTTCCCCATCCTTCCCCGCAGGGAATGTACTGATGCAAAAACTGTCTTTGCTCGTCAATAGATCCAATCTTGAGCCCCGAGGCAGACTTCACTGACTCTTGGACTTCATCGGAAAAGCGCGAGATTCGTTAGCAAACTCCGTCGAAAGCTGAAAACTGCTCATACTGAGGAATGAATAAACAGACTCCGTTGGGGTCCGAATTCATTTGGTTGGAATCAAAACCTGGTAAATCAAAGGAACATATTATTGGTGAGATTTTACTAGTTTTGCTATTCGGTTGGTGCGAGTCACAGAGCAGCGTCTCAATTACCTCTTTGAGTGTATATTAAAAAAGTTTGACTGAAGAAACTGTTTTTAATTAACAGAAAAATAACGATAAAAGTAAAGATGAAAGAAAAATGAAATTATTTTCAAATCAGTGAAACCGTAGCAGTAAATTCCTGGGTGAAAGATGGAACATATTCGGGTATTGTTGATTTACATTATATTCAAATACTTACACATCTAAATTCAGATCAGTTTAACGCAAAGATCGGTATTGTCATGAGATTTTGTTTATTGCATGTTTAAGTGTTAGGAAAACCCCCAAGAGGAACAAATTTCTATAGTACCGTATTGAATAAATTGAAGCCCGAATTTGAACCTTTAGAACATTTCGGTTAAATATTAATTTTACTCTCTTGCTACTGAAGGAACGGCTTTCAAGTCAATGAATCTAAAATTGTATAAAAGGCAAAAAATTGCGCTGCACACATAGCCACACCTTTAATTTATCATATTTCAAAGCTTTATAATTTAATTCTCAACATCAATTCCATTTTTTATTATTGTATTTAATTTTTAATTCTGACTAGGGCTTTGCTTTCGAGAGTGACATTTCAAAAGCGTTTAATCATAGGTGTTAGTAATTAACAATTAGGAATATGTCCGCCCTAACCTTGACTGTTCGGGCGGGTAGTGGTGACTGCGTCTAGACATATCAGATTAAGGTGTTAATGAATATTTCAAGGGCTAATTAATATTCTTTACATGGAATGCATCAGTTTAGGGAGTTTTTAATGATCCAGGAGATAACTAATATTCCTGAAGTAAAGTAACATTTTGTACATGATATACTTCAGGTCAAGGAGATAACTGTGGCGCACTCTAGAAGTTCATAAAATAATTTGCAAAGAAATTAGGCGAAATAATTAAGAACTTGTAGTTGAACTAAAACAAGGCAACAAAAATGAAGGAAAAGAAAAGAAAAAACAAACAATACACAACAGCTCTGGTTATCGGAAAGAATACAAAAAATATTTTAATTCGATAATGATATAACTTTTGACAATTTACACGTAATTTTCCCAATATTCCATTTTATCTTACGGATAGAAAAGGATAATAATGAGAATGATTAAAAGATTTGATCGAAGATTTTGAACAATGATATTCGTAGCAATATATGTAATTAAGTTTCACCATGAGCAGTTTTATTATTTCTTTGGTTCAGTTTGAGATGAATCATAAACTTCAAATTAGATAAGTAGCAGAATACTGGTACCTGATTTTCAAACAACATAACATCCCAGGATGAAAAATTAGGCACCTGCTTTTAATATGGCATAGGACCTCCACGAGCACGAAGAATAGAGGCGATCCTGCTCGGTATTCAGTCTACAAGTGTCAATGCACACCAAGTCAATTTGAAACCACTCTTGCATCAATCCGTCTGGTAGTGCGGCCACAGGACGCGGACGATTTTCTCGGGTGACTTGGCCGGGTGATATTATTGATTGGACCGGGTGCTATTATTGACTGGGCCGGGTGATATTATTGACTGGACCGGGTGCTATTATTGACTGGGCCGGGTGCTATTATTGACTGGGCCGGGTGATATTATTGACTGGGCCGGGTGATATTATTTGTTAAACTGGATATTTTTGGGGGTTGAACTTGCCACTATTATTGGTTGGAGTGGATGCTATCATTGGTTGAACTAAGTACTGATGCTGGTTAAACTGGTTGCTTGGAGGTTAGCTTAGTTTCTAGGTGGTTAAAATATTCCATCCTCCTCTTACTTAATTAAGCCCCCTAGTACCCGATTAGAGGGTTGAATTGGGTGCCAGGAAAGACTCCCATAGGCTCGACTGAATGATAGCGGGTGAAACTAGGTGCTTGGAGTACTAGGAAGTAGGTAGAGCTAGGTGCTTGGAATACTAGGAAGCAGGTGGAACTAGGTGCTTGGAGTACTAGGAAGTAGGTGGAACTAGGTGCTTGGAGTACTCGGAAGCAGGTGGAACTAGGTGCTTGGAGTACTAGGAAGCAGGTAGAGCTAGGTGCTTGGAATACTAGGAAGTAGGTAGAGCTAGGTGCTTGGAATACTAGGAAGTAGGTGAAACTAGGTGCTTGGAGTACTAGGAAGCAGGTAGAACTAGGTGCTTGGAGTACTAAAAAGTAGGTGGAACTAGGTGCTTGGAGTACTAGAAAGTAGGTGGAACTAGGTGCCTGGAGTTATAGGAAGCAGGTGGAATTAGGTACGTGTAGTACCCAGTCTGTACACTAGACGCTAATTCTTCATACTGTAGGAAAACATAAATTTGAGGAAAACGTTTTATCACTACTCCCAAGTTAGCGATGGAATATCTCAATAAGTATCTTTGCATGGAATTTTAGGAGAGTTTGAGCCTAGGGTAAATGATAACAAGCCATAAGCATGCTAATAACTGAACATGTCTTGTTCAACAAATTTTGCACAGATACTGAAATTGTTCCTTAATGTAAAGCAAGATATGTTGGAAACATATCGAACTGATATCATGCATTCCATACTTGGAATTAACAACGTCATGTTTTTTTGTAGCTGACGGGATCTTCTTTCGCACTTTGAGAGTTTTGCTGAAAATTTTAATACGGAATAGCTCATCAACTATTACAAAACAATCCACACTTGGAGCAGGGCCATGTTCTGAACCGATACTCACATGGGAATTAGAGCGTCCAGCGTACAGTGGAAGATTCTCTTGCTGGGTCGGCGAGGCCGTAAAGTTCAGTCTGGAACATTAGGTCGGAGAACTAGCGCCGCCATTTGGTCTTTACAGGATCACTGCAAGTCGTTAAAGGCATCCTCTTGTTTTCTTCGGGATCTAATCGAAAGCAGTATAATTATTTCTGCAACCGAAACGAGAATTTGTAATAGATACTTTCTGTTTCGTTATTCTATTCGTAGGTTTCGAGAAAGTGTTCTGAAGACACTCACCCGCTCTCCTCCGACTGAATATAAAAGTTCGTGTGTAAACTAAGCATCTAATTCTTTCAATAAAAGCTATTTGCTTGAATATGAAACAAATTTTATGCTCGCGAGAAAAAATTTACATAGATATTTTTGTTCTCGTAAACTTTTGAAGGTATAATAAAAATTAGAGTAATTGAGTGAAATTGATTGAATCTCAATATATTTGCATCCTTATTTTATTCAGCTATATTTAAATATTGTCATGAATAAAAAATTTCGAGACAATGAGGTGTATTTTCCTATTAATCTCAGTTTTTTCTATTTCCTACTCATCATTAAAGCAGTCTCTGAAACACATGTAGACTAATACATCTATATTTTTCACGGGAGATTATTTTTCTTCACACAGCATACGAGCGGGCGCGTGCTTTCGGGGCATTAGCATCGAGACGTTAAACAGCTGAACGTGAAGAGATGCTGGGCAGCACCAAAGTCGAATTGACCCTCATCTGTGGCGACGAGCTTCATTTTACCGGCACTCATTATTGGGAAATTCCATCTAATTAAAACAATTGCATTGTAACAATTCTAACAGCCTCGAAGAGAATTCAATTTGAAGTGGGCTTTGCAGGAATATGAAGAAGAAGAGGCTGCATGAACACGTGCTTTGACGAAAATCCTGTGTGTGATTAAGAGATTTCGAATTTTTTGGATATTACTGAACTGAATACGTCCTATTTAAGAGCTTCCAAAAGTCATGAAACGTTGAACGTATAGAGAAATGAAGTAGTGGTTATCAGAGTTGTCGATAAGCAGATATAATTTTGATCTATTGGCATACATGCAGAGAGAGTGAATGAGTAGCGCCCACTGATTGTGTCTAGAGTGACAGGTACATATGTGCTTTTGATGTAGACCGAGAAAAAGATGAATGTAAGCAAACAAAACTGAGAAATTCGAAGAGACTATGAGATTGAAAAGAGAAATGCCACTAAAACTTTGGAGAAATACGGAAAGCACAGGGCTTCTCAATTTGCCTCTCTCTTTTATGGAGCCAGGCTAGGACGAGAAGAAACAACCTTTTCAATATTCTGTCAGGTGTAAATAAGGAAGTGGTGCAAGGGCTGTTTGTGCGATCGTGTTGAGGGGTGCTGAAACTTCGGTCTACTGTTACTGTCTGGCACTTTTGCGGTACATGATTTTTATAACTGCAATTGAGTCTTACAGGTTGTGTTACGTTTTTAATACGGCCCAGTGTGACGTATGAGTTATGCAAACGGTCATTTCCCCTGCTTGAGGCACAGTCTTGAGGTAAATGATGATGCATTAACATTTTCCGTTCAAAGCGTGTTATTTTGAATTACGGTAATTTTATATCCAAAACGGAAATTTCCTTGCAATCTCTCATTTCATTTTAGGTACAAAAAGGTATTATCTTTATTTCCCTGATTCCAATTAAAAATGATTTCGACCCTCAACGTAGCAGATTCACGTCTTTAAAATACCTTCTGATATGAGAATTAAAGACGCAAGGTTCAATTTGTAGGACTCTGGTGTCGACGCAACACGAACACGACCGAATTACTCGAATATTCATCAACGAAGTTTTGGACTAAAGCCTCTCAAGATTTTTCGAAGAGGGCTTTAAATATCCATTAGATATTCATTGGAAATTAAGAGCAGGCGAGCCGTATTAATGATCCTCGACAGATTAGCATTATTGACTCTCGCCCTATAGCAGCGTGGAACAAACTCGCAAGGAGAGTCGAACGCTGGACTGGAGCTTCGGGGCTGTCAAGCTCGGAACCTTTTAAGAAATATGAACTACGGTGTTGAATGGTCGAGGGTCGTTATGGCTTTATCGGCCAATCAGTAATTAGGGTGCTGGGCCTCTCGTAAACACGGCTAAAAATTGGCTCTATGTTTCTGGCGATAAAGTGCAGGAATTTCGGAGTTGTTCATTAGCCCGCGCTACCAGCATTGTGTTTCCGTAGCCGGAGTACGACCAAAATAAAGCTTCATTCGACAAGCAGCAGCTGAAACTGTGATTTCACAGAAGTAATGCTCCTCGAATGGTCACCCATGTACAGTGCAGATTTTTGCGGGGCATTTCTCCGTGGATTTCCAGAGCGTGATGACGTACGTGGGCTTGGACGATGGAGTACAGTAAAGAGCCCAATCCAGAGTGGGTCAAGACCATCCTTGGCAGATGAACCTGTCATGAAAAAATGTACTATCGATAACGATGTATGATGATACTACCCATAAATGAAATCTGAAATATGCCAGCGCAGTGCCATGTAAATTCGGTATTCACAGAACAACGAGCAAAATACAGTAATAGACACCATCTCATCTGCACGAAAAACTAAACAGAACTAAAAGGGTTCGGTTTGTTTGTCCCTTCTTTCAAGGCAACAGAAAGAAACATTTTTGGATCGTCTGTTGACATGCGACGAGGGAATCCGTGATCGCAAGCCCGAGGCTGGCTGGGTAGCACCGAAAGGACCTACGCAGTGCGAGATGGGATGCGCTTACTGTTGGGCATCCACGCTGTGGATTGAAGAATGACGAGGGCTGGTCCGCAAGAACTCTTTTCAATAGACATTTTAGAGCCCACTCTACTTTGATCGCCGACGAAAAACATCGTCCAAACATCCATGCACAAAACAGCCAAAATGTAAGCCGTTTCAGCAAAAATTGCTACAAAATCGAGAAGTTTACTGAGTTTGAAGAAATGATTGCAGGAGAATCCAGAAAAGTTATCTAATATCTTGTTAATTGTCGAGATAGAATTACAAGCTCTGAGAAAAATCCTTCGAGCACCTTTTGTATCGACATCCTTTTGTGCTTGCTGAAATCATTAAACTTTTCACAATTGTGAAACGAGGTTTACCGACAGAGACAATTTTTTCGTAAATATTTTCCTGAATTTGACTTGAAACCTAATTTTTTCAGTCCATATTCAAGGCAGGATTGCCAGCAATGTTTACCATTTTAACTCAAATTTCTGTAGATTACCCAATAAATCATAGGAATCGTCATCAAAATTGTAAAAATATTCAGATCAGTGTTCTTACTTGAACTTCAACAAGCTGAGATCACTTAGAAAGGCGTCGCAAGTAATTGAAAAAGATACTTCATTCTATTTTGCCGTGCCTTGAAATTCAGGCTAACAGAATAAATCTCTGAGTAGACATCGCCTGTAGGGTCATGAATGGAGAAAAACTGTGCAGCCAATGTGCAATCAATTGGTTGACTTCAGGTAAAGTTGCTCTTTCGCTCGGAAATATCATGTGTTCAATTCTGCAAAGTCGAGGTCGATTGAAATAATTTTACACATGAAGCAGGTGATGCATTGAATCAAATATTTCCTGTTCTTAGTTGAATAGTTGTATCTGTTTCCGTGATGGAAAGTTCTGTTTATTATCAGCATTTTTTGCCTTGTCCTAGCGTTCTCTAATGAAGTACTATTTTTTGCATGTGCATACAATGTGTACTATATATGCCGTAAATACCTATACTATTTACTACTCGTATATCTTTTTGTGGTAACTGTATTAGACGTAAATCTTAATTTCCCATTAATTGTTCGCTACCACTGCATGAATTTCTGCGAAGAGAGAAACAAATACTGAATAAGTTATAAATTTCATGTCTTTATTTTCAAATTGTGACGTTCGTTTGAGCTCTTTTCCAGGTAGCTTAGAAGCTCCTGAAATGCTTTTTTGAAAGGAATAAGTTCACCTGACAAGAAATTAGTCACCTATTGTTTTTTGATCTCCAGTAATTTACTACTTTCTTCAATAGGTTTACAAACCTGCGACTAAAGTTTAAATTATATGCAAGTATTGAAAAGGCATCACTCTTCATTCAGAGTTAGTAAGGTACAGACTTGTTTCTTAGTTGCTTCACAACCATGGGACGGAAGCAATACATCTCAAATTGGCAAAAATAGGTTATTGCATTTGGTCGGGATTAGGGATACCTAATGAGGGAATTAGCAGAATTTACTGGTGTTTCATACTGCACTGTTCTGCGAGTCTACAAACAATGGAGACAATCCGGTACAACCGGCAATTCAACGCAAAATCGTGGTCGAAAGAAAATTCTAACTAATAGGGACCGTAGCCGTGTGTTCCAAATTTTTAAAAGGAATCGTTTTGCATCAAGGATGGAACAACTACGAAACATCAATGATGGCCCGTTCCATGCGGTTTTTGAGCGAACTCTTCGTAATGAACTACATGCCATAGATACATTGAGCTGAGTGACTCATAAACAGCTGATGTCAAATCCTGCCCTCAAGACCATTCGTTTAATCTTGGGCCAAAGCACACGCGCATTAGACTGTAGAAGAGTGGAGAAGTGCCATGTTGTTAAATGAATCGCGATTCTGTTTCTACAGCAATGATGCCTGCCGTCGTGTTAATCGTAGACATGAAGCCTTCAACGAAGCCTGTGTGCAAGGGGCGCCACGAAGAGGAGAAGGGTCTGTCATGTTCTAGACTACTCAGAAATTAGTTCTTTAGATGAAGTATTCGTCACACTGAATTAACATGGCTACATTGACCTGTTAGATAACCAAGTTTTGATACTTGCTCAATATTTGAATGAAGAAAAGCATGTTGCTTCGCCTAACTTTCAGGGTGATGCCTGCCGGGAGTATCGGGCTAGAACCGTCATTAATTGGCTTGACAGTCATTCAGGATATATCAGGAATTTGGAGAGGCCAGCTAAGTTCCCAGAAATGAACCCAATAAAAAATTTGCTGGACAACCTAGAACGACAAGTTAGACGTAGAAAAGATCGTCCCCGAACTGCAGCCGCACCATGAAATCAGTTGATGCAGGAGTAGTTTAAAATTCCCCAGGTGTACATTAAAACACTTGTAGACTCAATACAGAGCAAAACTGCCGTCATTATTCGTGCTCGTGGAGGCCCTACACCATATTAGTAGCAGGTGACTAATTTTTTGTACGGGGAGAATACGTATGGTTGCTGAACCCTTTTACGGATGTATTACGATCGGCCTAAAATTATGAATTTAGTCTTATAATAAGATTAAATAACGGATAAATTATTATCTGCCCAAATAAGGTAGAATAAAAATGACGCTAGTTATCACTAAGAAACAGCGTAACCACTGGATTTTTATGCTCAGTGAGAGGTGTCTAAATCGTCACACTGGGCAGTCGCTCCAACTCCAATGTGTTGTCAACGTAATGAACCACTATTCCAAACGTTAGGATATCGTTACGATCCGTGTTATAGGGTTAATGTGTCTTTTCTTGTTGCAGAGGATGTTCTTCATATGAGTGCTTCCTCTTTTGTGGAAGTTGTTAGATTGATTTTACTATGAATGTAATTGATACGAACAACGTTATTTTATTTGCTTTCACAAGTTTCTCTGGTCAAGTACGCGGAGAATTATCACCCGAAGTGTAGAGTAAAAGGAAACGAGCCCTAAATTCTTGTCAGTTTTTGTAACAACTTCTATCTTACAGTGTTTTTATTTTGTCCATTCAAGGCCACCATATTCTGTTCGACGGATTCACTGAACGTAATCTGCACGTAATCTGTAATGTGTACTGATGTAACCTGCACGTAATCTGTACGGATATACTGTACGTAATGTAATCTACACTGTACAGTCGCTGGACCATTAGTGCTGGTAGTGTTGTGGGTGTACATGCATGAACTCATGGGCTTATTTTGAATGGTTGTGATAATTGGGACATTTTATCGCATTTGATTCGTAAATCGATGATTCGAGGAAAATGAACCATTTCATGGTTCATTTTCCACTAACGCCAGGCCCTCAAAGGTAAGGGAATTAACAATTTTTAAAGATTTCAAGTAACAATTAATTAGTTCAACAACATAGGCACGTCGAAAGTCGCGTCAATTAATAAGGTTTTTACTGCAAATTTGTACAGAAAATTTGAGCGTGGGCCTGGAGATTGGGCGAACGGGACTTGGTTATTCGGAATAGAAATTATCTAAGCCCTGAAAGTACGGTCTAATTAAAATTTTCCTCCGTGTGAGCCTTACAAACTTCATAATTAGGGTGTCAGGGCTGCCAATCCCGGGCGCAAAACTACCGTGGACTTCTTCATAGAGAGTCGAGAGGTTACCTCTCCCTGCCAGGTCTTATTATGATAATTTTTGCGTGTTTGTAGAGAATTCTGGACTCGTCTTTGAAAAGTTTTATACATGTTGTAGATGTTTTAATGAAAAGTAATTGCGATAGAAGTTGGATTTCACAATTATTAAAAAAGTTACTAGATTGACAGAAGCGTTTCAATGACAAGCAATTAAAATGGTACAAAAGAGTGTGTGATTGACATCGACTTAGATCTGCTAAAAAGTTCTAATTACAGCAGCTTTAGGAAGGCTTTTAATTCTAGCCAGCAAAACTGAGCAAATCATCTGAAGAATTTTAGCAATTTAAATTGTTCCATTAAATTTCATTTTATCAAACGATGAATTATGAAACGTGCCATTCGATATTAAAAGTCTGTCGCGAACAATATTGGTGAACATGCATTTTTTTTCGTCAAAATATGCAAGAAAAATGAGTTATTTCTGCAAAGAACTTTTAGAAATCAATCCTGATCTCCAATTATTTGGATAATTTTCTTAGTTAATAAATATTATCTTTATAAACTAGAAATTTTTTCATATAATCATCTAGCTGTAATTATTCCAAAAAATTGGAATAATTCTAGTCGAATCCTGCTCTATACTAGTTTCGTTGTTAGTTTTTCAGTATTGTTTATTAGTTGTTGCGGCAATTGAAATTCAATTTTGAGCAATGGTAATTCATGTTTATTTAAATAGAACGTCGACATGCATGCAGTAAATTATGTGCGATGCATAGAAGAATCAATTAGAAACAATGCTAACACTAATATACGGTCACTTCGATGAAATTGCGACTTGTAGTCAATAAACTTTCTAACTCAAGAGCACATTCAGATTTCAAATACATGCAACTATGAATTTTAAACACAACTCAACAAGCTTAAAAATCAAGTAATACATACACACATACACCGAGGGCTACCCGTAGTTTGAGTTTTAATTATCATTGATTTTATTTTAGCCCAGATAAAGACAGTAGTGACCAGATGGCAAATAATGACAGTCGTTCCCGTCGCGTCGTGAGTGACATTAATGACTGAATTAGGCCTCAAAACTGGCAAGGAATCAGAGAACATAGTTCAACGGTCAATATGCAAATTATGTCGAAACCGGAAACCGTGCATGTGGATTTGTAAAATGCAAAATTTATAGAGCAGCGAACCAGTCCGCGAATTAATTTCACTCGTCAGTGGCTCGCCATAAAGGGCCCACGAACTGCTGGGGCATGCATATTGCAATATGACCATGGATAGACCATGGAAAAAGAACAAATATAAATTTTGACCTTTGCATTCAGGAGTGAGCTTACGCTTGCAAAGTGAAAACTTTTCTGTCATGTGCTCACTTCTCATTCCTAAAACAGTCAACGATGAAATTATGCATCTTTTTCTCCTCACTTTGAGCTTTTTAAATTGTGTTTTGTTTGTTCTTTATTATACGCATAATTTTCAGTTAGGTTGAAATGATCCGTCGATATCATTACTTCTACTTTAGAGACGTCAGTTGAGAATGTGACCAAGCTTGGAATGTTTAAATAAAACTATTTTCAAATACTTCATCTCAATCGCGTTCAATATTTTTCTGGTATTTAAGCCAAAAAGAGATCTTAAAAAATATAACTTATGCAGATATCCATAAACGAATGAAATTGTCATACAACTTTTTATATATAATATAAGAATTCAAAACGACATAGATCGCTGGAAGCCACCTGTCAATTCACCATATCAATAGTGATCCTTTGCCTCACGGGTGGTCTAGTACCGTAAATAACTTAACAAGGGTAGGTAACCCAGCTCTGCACGGGTGGTCTAGAACCATTAATAACTTCACTGGGGGAGTTAACCCAGCTCTGCATGGGTGGTCTAGAACCATTCATAACTTCACTGGGGGAGCTAACCCAGCTCTGCACCGGTGGTTTAGAACCATTAATAACTTCACCGGGGGAGCTAACCCAGCTCTGCACGGGTGGTCTAGAACCATTAATAACTTCACCGGGGGAGCTAACTCAGCTCTGCAAGGGTGGTTTAGAACCATTAATAACTTTACTGGGGGAGTTAACTCAGCTCTCCACGGGTGGTCTAGAACCATTAATAACTTTACTGGGGGTGCTAACCCAGTCCTTTTTCTCTTTGTCGGAGGGAGAAGAGGGATGTGATACGGGGAAATTTTCTTTCTCTCCTTTTCCTTTTTTACGAGTGAGGGAAAATTCGATCAGGATGTGCCACTGCTTGTAACCACGCTTCGGATAATATTACATATCTTTACATGTTAATCATGATCATTTTCACGCAAACCTCTACTGTTGTCATGCCTGCGAGAGTTGCGGCACCGTTAATTGGCGTGTGTGTCGAGAGTGAGAACCACTTAGCGAAACTAATTAACGTAATTAATGTTGCCATGCACTGTAATTAAACGTGTGTGGGGCATTTTATATAAATACATACATTAAATGAACTAACGTTACTTATTTTTCATTCTTATTAGAAATGAACTTGTTACATGAATGTAGAGTGCATTTATGTGATCTATCTTCAAATACTGGCTGGAACCAAGAGTCTCTTCAGCTGTGAGCAGTATTCAGTTAATGACATAGTTCATTCTTCTTTTTGGAGTACCTAACAGACCATCCTCGAATATTCAGTAAGTAAGATAGTGTTCAATTCTACAGCGAGAAAGTATTCTCAGTATGGATGCCAGGGTTTTAACTTTGAGCATTCAAGGGCGGCTTTTTACTGGAACTCTGCCTCTCGGAGATTCGAAATGAACCTTTAGGTTAACTATAGAACTATCAAGTCGTTTCATCTACACATCAAGGTGTTTCAGGTAAGTTGTTTGATAACAAAAACATTAAAAGTTTTGTTAAAATAAAAGTGAGAAGGTTCATCACAGCGAAGGATGAGAAAATTCCTGAAAACTATCTTTTTGTTTTTGGACATGAGCTTCCAAAAGTGAATAAAGAATCATTTTGCAACACTAACTTCAATCGAATAACTAACTGGGATGAGTGCGGATAACGAGTGAGAATTAGCAAATGGACACAACGATGCACCAAGATGGAAAGAGTGCATAGGGATTTAAATGCATCTCAAGGTACCAAAGTGCAGAAAATTAACTGGTCATCTCGATGTTCCATCATTGTTCAAAAAACTAATGAAATGAGAGTTTTAGTAAGGAGAAAAGAGAGCACTGATGTCAAAATACGCATGGAGTGAGTGTTTCACTAGAGTGAAAAGAGTGTCCCATTGCCAAAACACACATGAAATCAGAGTTTCAGTAAGGTGAAAAGAGTGTACCACTTTCAAAATACACGTAGAATTATTGTTTTACTAAGGGGAAAGAGTGCATCATTGTCAAAATGCACATGAAATGTGTGTTTCACTATAGTTAAACGAGTGTATAGGTGATGTAGCATGAAAATGAGGAAGTAAAAATTGAAGACGGCTAAGATCGTTGACATTTGATATACGGTAGAGGTGAAAACATAACCAGAAGATTTCGATATTCTGCTAAGGTTATGAAAATTACCAGCGGGTGCCACAAGTTCTATACATAAATAAGAGGAAGCCATATCACTGACTGTTGTGAAATATCTCTACGAATATGTCCGATATGTAAGTTAAAGTAACCGAGTCATTGACATACAAATGTCATGCCTGAAAGAATCCTGTAACGTACCTCATTCCCTTGTTCGGTAAAAAGACTAAGTGCTGATTTGCTCACCGCGGTTATTCACTCTGATTACTTTCGTCATACACCAATTTAGTGAAGCTCACGAGCTCCAACGCACGAGGCTTGGCCCAGGCTCTGCGACCTACAAATTATGTGCGTCACAGATCGGTTTGCGCGAGTTCAAATACGTGAAGTTTCCACCTTCTCCGAGCTCTTCTGGTAACTCGAATATTTTCGAGGTAATGAAATCCGCACCTACAGTATGTTAGGGTTATATGTATTTGCAGTACAATGTGTACATGGATTATATAACATAAAATTCCAGGGCTCAACCCAATCCCTCTGAGCTGCTCTTTGTCGCCGCATCCATGGCAATTTATATCGAGTTACTGAAATATAACAAAATCCAAGACTATTTACTAGCCCTTCAAATGGCGCTCCATGTGTCAGGTAGTGGGTTATACGGAATGAAATAAATCGAATGGAACTTTCTTTTCTGATCTGCAGCACGTGTCACACTGAAGGCAATCATCAGCACACAGGGGAATTCAATTTAGAATATTGTTTCAAGTAATAACATCATAATGTATGGTAACTTATCTACTTAAAGTGCAGTATAGAAGTACGTTTCATTACGTTTTTAATACGCGCATGAATAGACGTTAGGTGTCAAAATGTATTTCCTTATCCCCGTTTAGCGTTTTGTATGGGACTTAGTACATTTTACTCACCACAATTTGACCATTAGCTTGCGAAGGTGCATGGCGTGTTTGCCTTATTCGTTAGTCAAGAATTGAAGTCCTCACAAACAATTTCGGTTCCTGGGTAGAAAATCTGAATACAGGTACAGCTCGCTGACTTGGCAGTGTTCATAGCAACATAAGCCGTACATCGACTTAGCTTCCGACATGTGTGCACAGGTGTGCCACCCAATGAAAAAGTTTGGTAGCCTCAAGAAAAGGTAACGAAGGATTGGATGAAAATTTTTAGAGGCTATAAATAATTTTTCTCCGATTTTCTTAGCTTCAGTGGAAATTCAAGTTTGTAAATTGAAGAAACAAAAGTATCAGTTTTTATGGTTTTACTGGCTTTAATGAGGCAACGCATGAAATTCGATGAAGGTATTGTTTTGAAAATTACAACAAGCGACTGGCTTACGTGGAAAAGAATAAACATTTGTGGTAGGTAAGCCAGTTTTTTTCACTCTTTCCTCGTTTAGATGCAATAGGAGAGAGTATCCGCAGACGGCACCGCAAAAACTCCGTGAATGGATTCTCCATATTTCAGGGCACTCGTAAAAAAGCGTCAGAAAATCCAATATGACAGACCCGTGATTCACGAGCGTCTGTGAAGCGTCCGAGCCTAAAACGCCGGATCCAAGAATTTTCACGAGTCCAAATCAGTTTTTCAGATTGATCTCGACCGAGCAACGTGTCTTCAATCATGTGATTTTTTTCGATTACGAGGATCTGGGAGTAGAATTGAAGAGGAACATGATCGGTTATGCCTTTCCATCAGTGGCGTCGAAAAGGCCGTAATTTCTATGCATACTGGGCTCCTTATTTGCATAAATGTATTGCATGTTTATGGAACAGAGACGCCATTCAAAGATGGACAATTTCTGCAACGAAGGGCAGGTACTACACATACCCAATTATAAATTTTTGCAGCACAAACACGTTGGTTCAAGAATAAAACCACTGCTGGTAAAAACTTGTTGCATTATGAAAACCATAACTTTGCAATCTGTTTTGGAAACATTTCACCTGAAAATAAATATGTCAACGCAGGCGCTATATTTAGGCTTACACGTGGTGCATGATAAAAATGTACGAGCTGTAATAGGAGTACCAAATTAGCAAAATATTTTACCGTCTTCGTCGCACGGTGGCCGAGAACTTCCTGAGGCGCATTTATAGACTCGTGCGTGGGCTTGGGCCTGCTGAATTTTCACCAAAATGTTCCGTATTATGCGTGAGGCTACCTACGTACATGTGCGGGGCTACCTACGTACATGTGTGAGGCTACCTACGTACATGTGTGGGGCTACCTGCGTATATAGACAAATACTAGGTTCAACTACTCGACACAAATTCAGGGTAAAAGAATAGCGCTAAATATAGCCAGCCTCCTTCCTCAACTGCGCTAAGAAATTGAAGTCTACAAATGTGCTCACATGCGGGATATAGTTCCCAAGAAATACCCAGGAGCCTAATTAAATAACTAATTACCTGAGTTTGAATGGGAAATAAAACATTTGGGGTTCCTGTATCTCGGAAGACTTTATTGTCCAAGCTAAAAAGCTTGGGCAATAAGAATCCGAGTTCAGAAACTAGTGCAAAAATTTTTAGAATACATCGATTTCAATTAAACATTGGTATGAGAAGACGAAAAAGTATACGACTGAACAAATTATAAAGCATGTTCCACGCGCGAGTGCAGCAGAAGCATTCGTGAAACATTTCAATACATACTCTGGGAGCTAGAGATGGTGTTGACGTTATCTTAATCATGGTGTATAATCATGGACAGAATACTTCATTAATATGACCGCATCAACTTGATCCTTTACAAATCGGATCGAAGTGGCCTAGCTTGAAACCACGAAATTGAAGGACGAAATCGTCGATCCCTCAAATCGGTGAGGCCGAACAATTCCAAAGGTTGATGGGCGTTGACTGATATTGATGGGAGTCTGCAAGCGAATGCTTCGAGTTTGCCGCCAATGTCTTCGACGCTCATCAAAGTATTAATTATCGACGTCGGGTAGGATGATGGTAACATAAATTAATGAATGCCTACCTATGTGTGAGGTTATTAGGGTTGCATGATGGTTAGCTCAGTGTGGTAATAACGATTCCTTTTAAAGTCTGCCCTTGCTTATCGTGTCACTTGGCGCTGGTACCTGAGTTAGGATATATTTCAGGATTAATTTACATGTACCTAAGCAGAGGAACATTAAAGAATGTTCCTTAGTTGCAATTAAGATCCTAAAGCGGTACTGGTGTGTTATTATAGGGAAAAAATAAGATTGTAATCATCGCTAAGCTCGAGAGCGTTTGTAACGAAATGACCCTTCGAAATATCAAATAATCCTTTGGTCAATTTTGGAATATTTACGCTCAGAAAAAAATTGTACTTCGTAAATGAGTTGCATACAATGAACAAAGTAACAAGATTGTCTTCCGTATCTTAATTAGGTTACTAAATTTCTAAACATCTGAATAAAACCGGATTAATTATTATAAATTTTTAACACAGTGTACGATAATTATTCAAGAATAAAGTATTAGAAGTATGTTTCAATCCAGCACAGGAAAATTGAAAGCTTATAAAAACGCATTTCATACCTTTAAACTTGTCGAATCAATTATATACGAGTTTTGTACCTTGTTATGCATTAATAATTTTCGCCCAAGTTAAAACTAATTACGAGAAAGTGGGGCAATGACACTGAATTCATTCATCTTAGCACCAGAGGATGAGAAAACACTGATGATCTCCAATGCTTCCGTGATCGCCTCGAAAGTATCAGTGTCCGGCATTGCACCTCCTCAACATGCTAGACTCTCAGTAACCCGGTCCCATTTAGTGAGAAAAATTCGTTCCACCTACAGGCAGACCAACACGAAATGCCGCAGGCAGCCTTCATGTAACTTTCAAGTTGAAGAATGTTCACGCAGACGTCAGACGTCGGTTTAGTTCGCCGCCAAAAACCATGCTACAAAGTCCAGGACTTTTTATTCTAGCTAAAACGTTTGCAGATCATCAGCTAGCAAACAGAGAGATCATTATTGTTCTGGGGAATGTAGCCTTAGTTTTCTAAAACTAAATGCACTGCAAACTGAGAAGTTTATTATGTGGAGAAGTCTAGCAGCCAAGCGGATGCTGTCTAAGCCATATTCCCGATTTACTTTTCCAGGCCTACGTTTGTCTCTTTTGTTGCAGTAATGAATTTTCATGAGAAAGGCAGACACGAGTGCGTGGCAGATTGGTAAAGTAATCAAAGTATCTGGCTAAGGTAAACTTTGCCATGACTCATCAATGAAATGGATTTTTTACATTAAACTTGAATTCAGATAATACTTAAAACGAAGGGAGAGTAAGGAACTTATAGGTTCAACGATTGTGTCGCGGACACACGGGGGAACTTTTTAGGAAATTCATTTTTCAGATTCGATGCCTGCGTTACAGCCATCTCAAATAGGTTACTACGCTGGTCAGCCAGGCGAGCGCGCACTGCTGACACTGTAATACTCCATCACAAATCAAATCCACAAGGTTGACCCAAACATTTATAAAAGCGTTAAATTTGTGAAATGCGTTGATGCTAATCTCTCTTGCGCAATCGACAAGTTGACCTGAAAAAAATAAGAAGCTTCACCCCCAACAGGTAACACAGAACTCGTATAATTTTTATCCCATGCTAAATTCATACCCTGTTTTGACCTTAATATTTCATTTTAACGAACTCATTCAGTAACACAGGGGCTAAATCTTTCGATTATATTTTAATACACAGTATATTATTCACAAACCTGTAAAATTTCATTAACAAATGAGAAAAATTTTCTGGCTTCAAGTTCCCGACACACAATAAGGTAGCCAGATAATTTTAAGCTTGAGACAAATGAATATTAAATCGACTTATTATTGAGTGACGATGGCGTGGCTTCAACAGATTGCGGTCGACTAGCAGATCAAAAGCTCGAAGATCAATGAAAAGCTCCATTGCACCCTTTATAAGCTACGACAGCTGGTCGTTATATCAGCCCATAAATCTTTGAGATAACTTCGACGATGTAGTGCAGCGCCCACTTCTCAAGGCCAATGAGGCGGGTAGAATATTTACGACGCACGGAAACTTTACGGACGCGTCCAAGAATAGCAAATTGAGGCGTTCTCTCGAGTGTCACCCGTCATAATTACGACCTTTGTTGGAAACGGGAAAACTTGGAGGCGTCGAACGCTCCTATGAACTCCGCCTTGTGGGGCTGCACAGCAAATGAAGAGCTACGGGCCGAGGGCTTTGGGTACTCCATAGCGCTTCGTTAGCGGTCTACAAAACGTGACTGCACACCCAGAGATCGTCGCATTCCCGTGTCCTCGTTTGCCCACTTAGCCGCAGTGCTCTTGGGTGTGTGAAGCATTTGTGCTGAGAATAGAAACTTTTATTGTTTCTTTGATCGTTTTAAAAAATTTTAAGGGCCTTGCAGGTTGGGCTTATGCAAATTATGTGTTATTCGACTGATATAATTATTAGAGCTGTACTTAATAGTAGTCGTAATGATAGCAGAGCTGTTGTAACTCGGACTATCTAACAGAGAAAGAGACTAGACCATTTAGTATGGACTTAGGAGACGAGGAATCTATGCACAAGATATGTTTCCCGCAAGACCCTCTGTGCATAGCAACAAGTTAAGAAGGAAGAAGAAGAAACGGTAAAAAATCATCAGCGAAGAAGGCCTGAAAATGGAAAGAAGTAAAGTGGGCCCGAAAGATATAAGTCCCGAAGTTCTAGCAAACGCTGAGGTAATACTGGCTTCTTATGGAGGCCAGTCTCCATAGCATAGGATAGACAAGCCTAGCTAACCTAACCCTATTGCCTATGGCCTATCCTATGCCCCCAGAGGGTATTTAAGCCTATAAGCACGTTCCCCATTAGGATGCATTTCCATCCTAACTTGAAAAACGTAATTTATTCCATGTGTATGTTTTAAAAGTCGTTTGAAATAGAGTAACTGTCAATTGACTGTCAAAAACTGAATGAATGATGGGTCCCTTCCATTAAACGCGATGAAAAACTTGGCTCAATAATAACCGTCAAACTTCGAATTACGGGTTTGCCAGCTGCATGCCAGAGCATACCACGAAACTTACGAAAACGTTTGCAAAGTAGGACTATGTATATCGGCGTCTATTGGGCGGAGCAAGTTTGATTTTCATCACGTGTGGGAAAATTGAGATCGATATTGGGTGATCAAGTATTGTCATCTAAAAACCATAGTTACGCAGATTAGTGTTGCAATGTACTTAGGCGTGCGTGTTCAAGTTAGGGGCTAAATAACGAATGATTTCATTTGATGATCGGATAATTTTTTCGTGCATTTTTATTCAACTTCCCCGGAAACAAAAATGGTTGAAAACCAAGTCGCTGACTGCAAGCAATTGTTCACGCCTACGTCACAATTCATGTACAATTAAAGTTAGGTCATTGAGGGAGGAGAATAGGTTCCGCAAGTCAATCTCAAACTAACTGAATCCCAGAAATTAATGAACTGAAAAGGCAGGATAATTTTCGTATAAACTTGAGCCTGATTGTGAGTACTAAAACTTTCTTAATGTCAGAGGACACTGAGAAATCATCAATTTGTGTGGTGATCTTTTCTTGGGTGATGTTCGGTAAAAAATGCTAATTTTAATTTAAATAAAGCACATATATATGAGCGTATGAATGAATATACATTCATTATGCATACTCGTATAATGTGCGTATATCTATGTATATCTATCAACAGTATCATGATCGCACAACCTTTGAATCAAGGACCAAGCACAAATATTATTTGAAATTAATAATTTGTAAATTATTAATTTCATAAATATTAATTGAAATGTGGGTATTAGCAAATTAATTTCACAATATAATATCTTCGAAACCATCCTAAATTCCATGGTTCAATCTTGAATGAGATACTTAAATGTTCGTATACATTTCAGTAGAGTTTTTGACGTTTGACAAAGTAAAATCTCATTCATGATTTTCAATTTGCTTGGTAAATTATTTAAGGAAATAGTGTAACAGCGCCAAATACTTCTTCCCATCTATGAAATACTATCCAGTCAAAAATCGCGGTCGGCTTTTGGGCCAGCCACGGGTGATCAGCCCACATTCGCAGTGGTCTCGAGCCTTTAAACTGTACAGCGGCGGCTGTATAGCATCATTTGAGCAGCCTCTGCGCCGCCCAGGCCCTGACGTGTGGGCCTGCACCGAGAACTCCTGTTCTGGCTTGCCTCAAGTTGTGACCTCACTGGCAGGGCGGCGCTGCCCAGCGCAGCCTCTGCGCCGTGCGGTTCTCTAAATGCAGACGAATTTCTACTTTTAAACATTAAACAGCTAATACCTCAAAAATAATTTTTTTCACATGCTTTCGTAGAAGCAAAAGTGTTTAGCTTACCACTTTCTAGTAGGTATGAACTTTTGTACCTCTTTTTCCCTAACCCCTTGTATAAATGATGAACATTATTTTGACTTTTTAGGTTAATTGATATAACATATAAAAAACGCAGTTTGCTTATATTCAGGCATCCAAAATTCAGGAGCAAATATATTCATAATAAAAAAATAATAATAAATGAATGAATGAACACAAAGCAAATGATTTTTAAACATTAGTTGTTATGTCCCAAATTTAGAATTACGGCCGCGTATCTTCAGTCGAATGATTGCACTTAATTTTATCATTGGGTCACTGTAGTTTTTGTCTACTTAACTCGAAGTTTTATCGATAACTCTTCCATAGTACCTGGATTTCTAGCCGTGACATTCTGCCCTAAATTTTTTCATGAGGTCTCCGTCGGAGCACGGCCAGGGCTCTGGAGTGAACAACTCGTAACCTCAAATCCGTAATCCCCTAGAAAGTTCATAACAAGTTTTGACTTATGGCAAGAAGCGTTGCCCACATAAACACAGTAATCTCAACTCCAGAATTCTGCAGCGCTGGCACGACTCGCTGTTCAAGCAACCTTTATTAAATACTCCATTAACGTCTGAATATGAACTTACAAAAGTGTAGTTACGAATTGGGAACCTAGCTTTAACCTAACCTAACCTAACCTAACCTAACCTAACCTAACCT
>VOMN01045316.1:0-34405 GCA_014899125.1 Orchestia grillus
AAAATGGGTTTCCTTTTTTCTGGGACACCCTGTATATATATATATACTTGCATATATATATATATTTATGTAGCAAGATGACAGTAATATTTTGTTGAAAGATTTCAATGTTGAGCAATTCTGCCAAATCTTTTCTCTCAAGTCACAATTTAATTTATTAAACCCTTTAATTAACAAGTAGTATTTATTAACTATTGTGCATGAAACTACTATAAATCATATCAATTTCTCAAAGTATTTTGTCCATTTCATTGCTCTTATTTAATATAATGAATATTCCACATGTGATGAACTTTCAAATAAACTTTGGCTGGTGTATCATTGTATAAAGCATGACTAAATCATCTACAAGGTGGTGCAAAAGTCATTTGACTATTTTGAATATTTATTACCAGGGTGTAATTTCAGAAATTAGCAGCTCAATGTTAACCTCGGGCTCATTTTCCAGAAGGCTGGACCTCACGTTTCTGACTCCATAGCTTCATTACAATGATTCTAGATACTGTACTATTGACCAGGGACTGCATCTTACAGGGATAGCATCTCATAGCAAACCAGATTGTTTGCTTTGAGAGATGCAGTTTTCTGTGTTTGTACTAAAATTTCAACGAAAGAAAAAATTTTAATAGACTTTATTTAGAAGCAGCATATTTTGCAATTCCACTAATTTTTTAAACAACTAAGTACCTAAATTCTTTGTTATACTTTAGGGACTTTAATAACATTTTTTCATCTCCCTACCTTTCAAGTTTTAGTAGTTACATATGTTTTTCAAATGTCTTCTATCATTTTTTAAACACAAGCATATTCTATGTACCGTATTTTGTATGACGTTTTCCAAAATATCTGGAGTTATTCTGTTGATTTCTTTGATGTTTATTTAATTCATGAAGAGTATTGGACATATTAATGTAATCCTTTCCTTTTAGGTATTCCAATAGAAAATAATCTGTAGGAGTTGAACCAAAAGACCATTGGTAACCATGAAATGTCCCCAAATTATGAAATTAAGGGATCAGAAAAAATAGCTTTTAGTATTGCCATGATTTTTTTGCTCTATGTAATGTTTTCCTATTATGTTGGACCCACAAATTCTGTGTATCCAAATTGTTCAGTTGTGGCAATAAATTTCTGTATTATTTGTCTGTAGTTGTCTCCTACTACTGTCACATTTGCACCATCAACATCCTCAAAAAAGTACAGACAAATGATTTTTGGACTTGTTATGCTGTCCCAGATGGTAACCTTTTGTAGTTGCTCATGAGTTATTGTAGGATTTTCATCACACCATAATTGGTAGTTTTATGCTTTAATATGCCTGTTGATATAGAAATGGGTCTCAGCAGACATGATCATGTGTGAGATAAAAGTCTCATCATTTGTCTGCGATAGAAATGCACATGCAAAGTCCTTCCTTCGTTGATAGTCTGCGAACTGCAACAATTTTATATAGAATTTAAATATGGAAATAACTCTGAATCTTTTTTTAAGATGCATCGCAATGATCTGTGTGAAATTTTTAAAATTGATTGAAATGTGAAATGTTGCCCTGTCAACATTTCAAAATTTGCCGCAACACCTCAACACACTGAATCACACATGTATTTTGTACCAATCCAGTCTGCCAGAGCATTCCTTGTCTGCTGTTGAGTTGAAATCTCTGAGTCTTGAAATAATTGCAATGATGTACAGCAACTAATGATCCATTGTGAGAGAAATAACTTTCCACAATCTTTAAATCTTACTCAGACACAGTAAAGACACATGTATGACAGCATCAGATCACACATTCTAGAGATAGAATATAAAGCATTTCAGACCTGCAGAGAAATTCTAACCCTTTACTAAATCTATCTTTTAGCTTTTAAACATAACTGATTCTTTGTTCTTTCTGATGAAAGGAATACCCATATTATTTTTGGGAACTGTGCAAGATTACTCAGATATGATACAAGTTGCAGGAAAGTTTTAGGAATGTTTCATAAATTTATATCCACCAGCCTATTTTTCGTAATATAGTTCTGTGTTCAAAGGATTATGTATTGATGTTATATGGATCAGCATATTTTGTATAATAAAAATGTTACATATAGGGTTGTTCACATTTTATGTACTGCTATGCTTGTTTACCCTGGTTCTGATTAAACAATATGCTAGGATTGTACTGTTAGTTCTACTTTGAATTAGAATGGTAATGGTTTTTATAGGATTAAATTATCACTTGATGTATGTGATCTGCTTCTGGATATACATGACTAATTCATTATCACAAATGCCATCCTCAACAGATCGTCATGCATGGTTATAATCATTTTGTAGTCTTTTGTAGTTGACATGTAATGCTTAATAAAAAATTTTAGCTACTTATTGTAATTTGAAATGAATGAAAAAATGGCATCCATAGTAACCCTGCCATTTGGGGATACTAAGGACATCTACAAACAAGTTTAATAACCATGTCTTGAAATTATTTTTTGACATAAAAAATTTATCTGGTTTAGCAGGCAATCATAGCAGTAGATAAAATGCATGACTGTACTACCTACTGGGCAACAAAGCATTTGGGGTGGGATAAAATATGGGCTATTTGGATAGTGGTAAAATGAATAACTCCTGTTTTGATAGTACAGCAAATGCTATTTGGTTAGAGTAAAATGCTGTTAGACAAAATGGGATTTAGCCAGGAGTAAAATATAAGCTATTTGGATAGTGGGGAAATAAGTGCTATTTAGGTAAGGGTTAGTATATATTATTTGGATAAGGGTAAAATAATGCTATGTGGCTAGGGATAAAATAACCCATGGCTATGTCACATCAGAGGTGATGTGTTGATTACTTTTTGCTTGAGTTCTTTAGGATCATAGAAATGTTTAGTCAATTCACTAATGTTACCATTATGGATGCTACTGCAAACAATCTCATAATATTGAGTGATTTTTATTTTAGCAACTAGTTCATTTTTGTTACCAATTTCATTTCTTCTTTTCAGGTATTTCTCTGTAAGGTCCTCGCTACACCAACACGATGAAGGAACTTTACAGTGAGAAGGACACCGTCAGCAACATCACTGCCATTAAGTTTAGCAGTTTGACAGCAGATGTGGCTGGGCAGATGTCCAATATGCGCATTGAGTCGTCTACCATGTATTTGCCAAATGAAACTGGCAAGCCTCATCCTTTAGGTCCTCTTTCTAGAACATTGGTGAGAACTTTGTCTACATTAAAAACTTTCATACTGTGATTTTCAATATGAAATTTTAAGTTTATGAATTTAACTATTCATACTCTTTATTTATATTTGATTTTAAATAAAAAAAACACAATTGTATTGAGAATCTATAAAGATTTGATTTTTAGCTTAAGGCTAGTTTTATCATCTGCCACAAAATTTTCAAAAATTATCTCTTGAATAAGAATCAAGTAAAGGTGTTTCTGCAGAGCTCCTCATAAGGCATAGGATAATCAATATGATTAGATTTAAATAACCCAAATTATAAAGGCTGGCAGAAACATTGAGTTCCAAAGAAAATTTTCATACAAAATTAAGCTTGTGAGTGCTGGCTTTGCTCATCATTATATGAGAAAACAATAAATCTGCAGATCTATATGCATTCAAAATCCAATACTCTTATTATACAGTATAAAGAATGAGAATGAGCAAACTGTAATGCACAAATATTTTTTAGAAGCTATCTTAATATTGCAAGTGGGATTGCACGAGTGCTGTCTTTGAAAAGATGTATGTTTTTTAAAGCTCTTAACCCTGGAATGTTAACCCCAAGTCTATGGTTGGGTGAAGTCTTTAATCCATTGGAAAAAAATGGAAGGCAATCTGCGGGGTGTGGGAAACCCGAGGTTACCATTGCAGTGTTAAATTGCCCACGGAACTGGAGGTTTAAACTTGGCATTTCTTGGTGAAAATAGGATGGTTTGAACTACAGTCATGATTGCATGTATGTTATTATTAGGACACTGTACCTCTGCCAGTTTGAGGAGAGATCCCTTTATGTTCCACAATGCATGTGTGCAAATTTAGTTTATTTTAAGACCATGATTTTCTGCCAAAAATTTCAAATAGACAAATTTTATTTGATTAGGTTACCTAAGTTTTCTGCTGTATGTTAAAGGGAACTACTGACCCCAGGGAGCACTTTTAAGTTACCTCAGCTGTGGATAGGATTTCGCGCTTGCTTCTTTTAATTTTTCTTTTATGTCCTCTTTCCTTCTTTCAATTTTTGCATCTTTGCTGTCTCTTCTTTTCTTTTTCATCTTTTCTTTTCTTAATCTGCTGTTTTTGTGCTCAGGGCTCTGTGCACTGTCAGAAAATATGCTGTGCATAGAATCCCCATTCCCTAAAGTCTGTACTAAATGGTCCCTTCTCTCGCTCTCTGTGGATCACATTTCATGTGGATAAAGAGCTTTAAACTGTCTAATTATATGATAATGATGATTTAATCTTTTTGCATCTTGACTTGCACATTATCAGTATATATGTGAATGGGTGATTGATATATTAGTACCTAATCTTTCCTTGTAATACTATTCCCTCTTGAGTAGGTATGTCATAGTAAGATATCTGCCCAATTTTTCATTAGTGGTTATGACACTAGATGGGGTAATTTAATTTCTAATTTGTCTTTAACACATTGACCACGACATGAGCCACCGGTGGGTCGTTTTGCCCATAGAAAAATAATATTATTGCAGCCAATATGTTAATTGAGACAAATTTTTGTCAATTCTCCTCCCCAGGGCATCAGTCAGAAGGACTATGAGTGCGGCACATGTGGCAAGACCATCGATGACTGTCCTGGTCACTTCGGCCACATAGATCTCAATCTTCCGGTCTACCATTGGGGATACTTCAAAAATGTTGTTCAGATTTTGCAATGCATTTGCAAGGTAAGTCATTATTAGGAGTATTGCTCACTTTGTGTGCATGCTTTAGAGCTCATTTAACCTTTCCTCTCTTGATATTTATCTGCCATGAGCAAATGTGTGCCACATGTGGTCATGCTGCAGGTAAGCTTCTGATTGCTGTGAAATGTAAATGATTTATTTTAAATGTATTTTATATGTCTAAAAGTGTATTATCATTTGCTTGTTAATTTGTATACTCTTTGTTGATGAGTGTAAGAAAATATTTTTGCTGTTCATTTGTATTGCCAATTTCATTTTACAGACTTGTTCTCGGATTCTACTCAAGTCGGAGGATATTACGAAGTATACCTTAATGGCTGAAAAAAATGGCAACGACTACCTCAAGAAGAAAGCGATGCTCAAGAAAGTCATTGAGCTATGCAAGAAGGTAAAAAGCTAACTTGATTTTTTCCTAGAAGTGGATTATCTGGTCACTCTCATTATCATGCATACTGGTAGTGACAACAGTATAAAATTTGATAGTGTTAAGTAAAAATATGAACCTAAGTTAAGTAATGATAGTGTTATCTTGTTTTAAATCTGCATAGATATTGTTTTTCTATGCTTTGTAACTTGCATTAAAATTTAGGAAATACTAGCTGCTGTTGATACCCCTTTACTTGCCAGAATAGAGTAAAGAATAAAAAATAAACAAAAATTTGTAAAATATGTTGTAAGTGATATTTTTTAAATAGAGGCTTGCCTGGCTGAAGAATTAATTCTACTGTAAATATCATCTTGTTGTTCTCATCTTCCGCATGACAGACATGGATGCAATCCTTACTGAGTGTAATGTCAGTAGTCCTGTGTTATTTGTGCATTGAAAATTTTCTAGAACTAGTACCTGAACTTTGTTATCAAGTAGCTACCTATCAAATGAGTATTTCCTACTCTATTTGTTTGCTTACATTTGTGACCTACTTGTAATGCTCCTTATTGTCTGTATGTCCTGCCAAGCATCTTTCATTATTTCTATGAGGATGAGGTAACAGACTGTTGTTGTAAATCCTCTTTATTATTCAGCTCAGCTCTCATGATTTTGTAAAATATTTTTGCTTTTGTGCATCCATTGTATTCTATTTTGTCCCATTGCTTGTACATATACATTCAATTTTTGTTGGAGGTTTTTTAAGTGGTTAATCACAAAAAACAATGTTCCTTATACATATGGTCATTATATATGGTCTTGGCAGTACCTATGATGAGTACATGTTCTTCCATGGATTGTTAGGATGTTAATTGTTTGTGCTATATCTGCATTACAATTTTTATTGGAAAAATTAATTTCTCTTGCTCAGGTTAAAGTGTGCACACGCTGCCAGTCTGTGAATGGTGTCGTCAAGAAACAAGCTCCAATTAAAATTATTCATGAGAAGTTCCGTGGTGCCAAAAAGGACGACACGGCTAAATTGACCTACATGCGTAAGTTGCCACTGCCTCACTGGAGGATGCTTGACATGCTCTAGCCGTGTAGCCATTTCAGAAGCCATTGGGTGTTGGCGAGAAGTTTATACGTGTTGCTGTAGCTATTGTTAGAATATCAAATTCCAGCTTAGTGGTTGTGTGTGTTAATGTCCATTTTTTCTGATGAATGCTCAAAATGCATTATCCTATTGATGGATTATGTAAATAGTCATGAAAAAAAAGAATAACTTCCAGTGGTTCTCATAACTTTTGTATAATATTTGAGATTATCTTACTCAGATATCAATTTTTATTTTGAAATTTGATAGTGAACTACTTGTATCAGCTCCTAAAGTAAAGTATTTGTTGAGACCAGTTCACATACTCTGGTGAAAGGTCCACTGACTGACATTGGTTTTAATTGAGGCCTGAAGGGCAAATACAGGAGGACTTCTGTGGCAATGACATTCAAGTGTTGAGTGAGCATTTTTTGTTAATTGATATTTAATTTCATGCTCTTAAGTTAGGTTGAAAGAGTTTAATTCTTTTGCTAATTGTGTTTAATTCTTTTGGTAGTATTTGGTGACATTATAGCAGTTATGGATGCTCAGTGGCAAAACTCATTACTTGTGGCCTGTGGAGGTCAAAACTACCACTTAGTGGTGCTGCGCCCCTAAAATTTATGTTTCTCTTTAAAGTTCTGTGGCATAACATTTAGTTATAATGTCTTATGGTGGAATGTAATATTTATTGCTATTTTGAGTTTTTGATGGGTAACCATCTTAGAAATGGCCAATGCTTGAAAGGGCAGTACATGTAGCTTATGATTCTTATAGCACCCAACCTTGTGCCATGCTAATAGAGTGCATGAAACAAGGTAAAATTGAAGGGTTCATATTTTCTTTTAGCACTTTATTATTATGTGCCTGGGGGACATTTTATTCCTGAAAAAATTTGCCCACATCCTTCAGTGAAATGTGGAGTCAGATATGAATCTTTGCTATTGTTTCTTTGTACAGCCAAAGTTATTTGTTGAATTTTACAGGTAAAATTTTGTAGTTTACATGTTAGGAAGTGAAACATTCAAAATCAAAGTTTAACAGCTCATTACAATTAATATAGTTTTTGTTTCCTAATCATTAATTTTGATAGTCACCATATTCAATTCCCATACCGTGTATTTCAGGAGAAGCCTTAGTAGTTCAAAATTTAGTATTAATGTATGATTCTTGTGCTTGACTTCATATAAGATTACAATTTCTAGTGTGGTTTTTCTTATTCTGATCATCACTAGCCTATCAATTGTATCAACTGAGGCTATTCACTGATCTGAATTTTTGAGTAATTTTTTTTGCTTAATTTACAGCTATAATTTTTTTTCTGCAGACCAGTACGACCCTTTGACGGACTATGCTCCGGATATGTCTTCACAGTTGCCCGCTAATCCTATCGAGGTCCTGTACCCATTTGAAGTCCTTAAGATCTTCAACAATGTGAGTGGACTACCCGTAGATTTCTTGCTTTATTTGAAATTGGCATTCCCAAACTGCAAAATGTGACGGTAAATCTTGTGTGAAATGATACTGTTATCTGTAGCATTGTTGTCCTCCTCTAACATAGGCTCATTTATCAGGAATATGTAGCCAAGAGTTTCGACCTGTGAATTTTGTCCTAATTCCTGTTGTGCATAAATGCACAAAAAAGGAACCATTAATGTAAATTTGGGGTATTATATAGCATGGATGGTGTAGAGGCTCACAAGTTTATCATGGTGGTGAAAAAGATGTGTATGGTAGAAATGAAGTAGTACTTCGTGGGGATAGATAGTGAAAAAATATTGAGTTAGCTCTGGTAAGTATGCTGTACAGAAGAGTAAATCGTAGAGGACGAGTTTGGGATTGTATTCATGTATGGAATAATGAATTATTGTTTTTGTGGTAAGAAGAATGGAGTTTAAAAGTGGTTGACTGGTAATACAAGAGCTATGTAATTTTGTTAATTGCTGGAATAATAGGTCACTGAGTAATGAATCAACATTTATTAACATTTGTAGAGACATTTACCTGAGACGAAAATGAATGTAGAATGTGAATGGAAACTTAAGTATAAACCTTAATGTCCAGTCCTAGCCTTCTTCGCCAGTGAGTCTGAGCAGGGAGGTTAAATTTGTCACATTATTATAGACTTCAATTCTACACTACAAGTTTGATGCCTTTTTCTTTATAACTTCACCATCAAGACGTTTGAACAATTTGTTCATGTTTGGAATATAAAAACATGATGCGGGTCGATTATGCCAAATTCACTGACTTGATTATTGAGAATAACATTGTAGAAGTTGTGAAGCAAAATACCCATGTTTCATTAGCTAGCAAGGATGTTTGTCTTTCACATTATCTCCCATGCCACAGGCATACCCAGATTTATGATTCATTGTCCTGTAACGTTGGTATTCCCTGTAACATAATTTTTTATGCATTACCCAATTCCTTGTATCCAATAAATACAATTTTTATGCGATATACTTTTTTATGTCGTGCAACATCTAAATTTGAACAAAACATGTAAAATTCCATGTAGTGAGCACATTTCTGTATAACATGCATATTTTTGTGGGTCATACACATTTCAATGTAACATACACATTTCAATGTAACATAGGCATTTCAATGTAACATAGGCATTTCAATGTAACATGAATATTTCAGTGTAACATGAACATTTCAATGTAACATGCACATTTCTGTGTAATGTACCAGTACATTGCTTTATAACACTCCCATTTCCTTCTGGCCTCTATTTTCTCCTGTAATCAGTTTTGTATGGTGTATTCTACATTAAATCCCAACTAAGAAAAGGACTGTGGTAGCTCACCGAGTACGTTACACCCACAGATAGACCCTGGGGACCTGGCCGTGCTGTGCATGGACTCCCAGTTCTCCCACCCCAGGGACCTGATCATCACGCGGATCCCTGTGGCCCCGAACTGCGTCCGGCCCTCCGTCTTCTCTGACCTCAAGAAGCCGGGCTCGTGAGTAGCACCTGTGCTTAGAGTTCACAACTGCCTCGGTTGTTCCTCTGTGTCCACAACTTTTAAATTTCTGCAGCTCTTGAGCTTTGCAAAGATGCTTGTTTTCGGTGCGAAATGGGCGGAGTATCATGAAGCGTCAGTTATGAAAAGTTTACTACTACTCCTCTGGGTCTGTGGTGTTGAGAACAGGAGGTACAATAATCCCTCTGCCATTGCGGGTGTTCCTCTACAGAGTTCCCCTTGATGTGTGAAGGCGTGTGGAATGGAACCAGGACTGGCTGAAGGGATTTACGAGTTAGTCATTTATGCAAGTATTCCCTTTTAGGAAATACGCGTCAGAAACAATGGTTAACAACCTTTGTTAACAGCTGCGTGGCGGATATTATTTGTTACTGTATTGAACTGCTATTATTAATACTGTTAATATCTTGCACAGTTCAAACTAAGGAGATTTTCAAAATCAGTGGGGGCTCTGGAAAGTAAGAGCTGCGACCGTCAAGAAACTACTGTGTTTATATTTTGCAGGGTGGTTATGGTGACTTGTTTGTGTATTAATAATTAGCGTGTTAATGGTCCCTGTCCACGTGTGTGGACGCTGTATTTGTTGCATACACATGGTCGCTGTTGTGGACTCTGGCTGTGTGAAGGCATCTAGGCAGTGGCCGTTTGCAGGTTAAAACACTCGTTTATTTTGAGATACATTGTACTCGAAGCTGCTTGGAAAGGGGAATGTTAATATTTCATGAAATACTGTAATATGTGCACTCTGTTTTGCAAGAGATGAGGGTGATGATGTTTTTTTAATGTCTTCCTTCTAAATATTTCACTTTTAAATAAATAATACTACACCACAGCGCTCTTCTCCACAAGAAAGAGTGGTGAAAGACAAGTCAAATCATTTACATAAACACCATGCTGTTGCATCTAAATTAATTTGAATTAATTAATTAATTTGACACGATTCGCCAGTAACGAGGACGACATCAGCAACATCGTGTCGCTGATCATCTTCCTCAACAACCTGGTGACCCATCGTTGCAACGTAGCCAAGCTGTCGACTTTGTACGACGCGTACGAAATACTGCAGCTGCACGTCGCTCTTCTCATCAACTCGGAGATCAATCTCCCCCCTGAGCTGAACATGGTCAGTGTGTGCTGTTGTCTTATGTAGAGAGGGAGTGTGTGCAAGTGTGTGTTACTGGGTAAGTGTGTGTCGAGTGAGAGTGTAAGGTTAGCTTGTGGTGGGGAGTGAATGTGTGGTAAGTGCGAGGTTGTGTTCAATGGCCTGTCTAGAGTGAGGTATCCATGATACAGTGTGGCCCAAAATGGTGTGGCCGCAGTTTAACCATTCATCAAGTGTTAATTAAATATCGCATAATTTGCTTTCAATGTTATGTTTATAATGAACAGTGTGAACTCATTTGTTTGTAAATTTGTTCTACGATATTCAATCCATTTAATTGCAAGATGTTTACTAAATACTTTATGGTTAATCAGAGGGTACATAGCAACGCTTTTTTTTGACACCTTATGTATGGAATTTTTTCCAAATCTGAAATTAAAATCAATATTTTCTTATTGGACTTGATTGAGAGACTTGATTGAGATATGATCAACATTTATATGGTGCATATAATAAGCACTGATAATTACAGTACACTTCATCACAGTGATGAGGCTTTTCAGGTCCTCGGTGGCCACGTGATCTGAGAAACATGTACACTGAATTATAGACAAGCATGTACTGGTTCGATTCCCCGTGCTGTGTGGGTTCGTTTTCCATGGATGCCAAATGGTGAATTCGCGCGAGTCTTACACTCCTATGCGACAGTGCGACTTCACGCAGAAAAAAGAACTGCAGAAAAACACATCTCTCAAATGACTAGATATTAGCTGACCAGGGTTGCAATAGTCAGCGAGTACCTAAGTCAGGGTTGCACTTCACGGTAGTTTGTGATGCGTCGGATATGTGGAGTGTGATGGCGGGCACCACTGTGATTTACCGTGAGGTAAAATTTCATTAATTTGTTATTAATGGGCTCTGGTTTGACTAGTTTGTGCTTGATGCGCTCTGTATGGCGACTGTAGATCGCATCTCGGAACTTCGTACAGTACCTGCGAGTTAGGTTCCCTGTTGATCCGAGAGTTCATGCACCATAAAACTGTGCGTCAGTGGACCTAAAGTAAGGTCTGACTTTATGAAGCTCGTTAATTGCAAGGCATTTTTTAGGGTCTCTGAAATCACGAATGTGGCTTTAAGAAACAAATTTTTCCTGAAAAATTCCGTGTGAATACTTTTGTGCAAATGCAGCGGTGTAGGATTGTTATCAATAAACGCATGAGGCTTTAGATTGCATGAGCCCAGTGTGTTTCTGGAAACATTTGAACTGAATTTTCCATTTTAATTTCAGTCCCGCAAGAGCTACGTCGGTTTCGTGCAACGCCTGAAGGGGAAGCAAGGGCGCTTCCGTGGCAACCTGTCCGGCAAGCGAGTGGACTTCAGTGGGAGGACCGTCATCTCACCCGACCCCAACCTCAAAATTGACCAAGTGAGTCGCGCCCTTTCTTAAAATTTGGCGCTCGCGTCATCGCTCGCCAAAATCGTCACTTGCTTCATTTGTCGGAAGCGTCACTAACATTTTTGTCGAAATGGCCGCTTGCATCATTTGTCGAAATGGCCGCTTGCATCATTTGCAAAGTCGTAACATTCCATTTGAGGTTACGGTCTGAAGGATATTGTTTGTAGTTCCGTGAAGTTTTTGCGTCAAAGTATCTGTCATTCAAATGTTACTCAGAATTATTCCACATTCTATACATGTGTTCCTGAACTTTTCGGTGTGTTTGACTCGCAGTTCTCTGCTTCAGAATTTAGTTCTCTGCTAATTTTTCTTCTAATACAATTTGTATGAAAATTGAATTTTTTCTTTTTTCAAGATGTACGGAAATCTTTCTTCTCTCATTCATTGTGAGATATCGTTTTTCGCTCTTATAGTACCTAAATTCAATTACTGAGTCCCAGTAGTAGTTAGTATTTAAGTATGTAATTTCACATACGTAATTGCTGGACTTAATATACACAGGTATCGCAGTAAGCATAGGGGTTAAAAAGACGTGTATTTTTTAGAGGGACTAATTATGCATTTTCAGCCCACTGATATTTGGCAGTCTGGAGTAATTTATACGAAGGTCCTGATGAGAATGAAAATTTTTACAGTGAATGATGCAAGTAGTTAGATGGGTAAGCAGGTAGGGACACGGTCGCCATTTGATATAGTAGAAGTAAAATGAATACCTTTAGTAAGTGCATTGGAACCCAAGAAAGGACCTTCTATGAGTTAATTAGTGCTGTGTTCAAAGTATCGGCTCATGAGGTTCATAAGACGTGTAGTTGACTGAAAATTTCATCGAGTGAGGAGTGCTGCGTGAGAAAAAACGTGTAAAGTAGGAGAGATCATTTGGTAATGTTTTGCAACAACAGCACACTAGTAACAAATGACCAGAAAATTCAATATTTAAAAACGTCAGGCAGTGAAAAACACGAGCAATGAACCGCTAAAAATTGTCAAGTTTGGATGATGTTATGCGGAGACCAAATACAACACCGATAACGAATGACTGCAAAATGCAAGGTTTGGTAATCCTAAGTACCTCTTTGAACAGGTGGGCGTGCCAGAAGAGGTAGCCATGACACTCACGTACCCAGAACGGGTCACGGCACACAACATCGAGCTCATGAGGAAGCTGATCATCAACGGCCCCAGTGTCCATCCTGGTGCCGTCTACCTCGAACACAAATCGACTCCCGGCATCAAAAAATCTATCCGTCATTTGCGCAAGAAGACACAGGAGCTTTCCCAGAACCTACGTGAAGGAGATCTCATTGAAAGGTGAGAGACATGTTTTTATTAATTCCAATAGGACTAAATGTTCACATTGACCGTAGAGTTAATTATTCAAGGGACGTGTTACACTCATTGCTATCAATTTTTTCATATTTTTCAGCACTGGAAAAGCGAGGGCAATAAAATGGTAAGAACTTTTTTATCTGTACAATACATCTTGCTAATGAATTCCCGTCTCTTGTCTCAAAGTTCATGGTGCCTTCAGCCATATCGTGAATTTTGGTAGTGTACTGAATTCTGTAAATTTTGGGTGTCGTAAAAGTGAGTGTTCATAGTTGAATTATTCATTAAGCATCAAATGCGTTAATTTATTTTCAACGTTCATGACGAAGAACTTAAACTTGTTACTTAGTTATTGACTGTTTAATGAGTACTTTATGATCAATCATAGTACGGTAGTAACACTTTTTTATGGCATCCTGTTGATGAGTAACTGCTCCAGTGAGTAGATCTGGCATTGCCTTTATGTGGCGAGTTTGTATTTTAGAATGGGGGGCTTCTTCAATTCTTCAACTATTTTTCAATGGATAAATAACTCGTGATATTAGGTAAAATAGGGGTCTTGTTTTGTCTTCATGTAAGAAAATATTACCTAGTTTAGATGAGCACAGGTCATATTTAACTCGGTGCTCTGACGTGAAAATTACTCCGCGTTTAGTTTGGGTGTTCATTTTGTACTGAATTGCGTCACAAACATATAAAGCGTAATATATTTTTTGAGATAAAACGGTGAACCCCTGTAAACTCTAAGCTCAAACGTATCATACCGAAGAAACAATGCACTCTCTAGTTCAGCTTCTCCTAGTTAGTGCCGCTTCTCCTAGTTAGTGCCGCTTCTCCTAGTTAGTGCCGCTTCTCCTAGTTACCACTTCTCCTAGTTGCCACTTCTCCTAATTAGTGGCGCAGATGCCAAATTACATAGACTCTCGTTGACGTGCATTACGGTCCCTAGACACCTCATGGACGGCGACACAGTGCTGTTCAACCGGCAGCCTTCCCTGCACAAGATGAGCATCATGGCACACCGGGCCAAAGTACTTCCCTGGCGCACGTTCCGATTCAACGAGTGTGTTTGCGGGCCCTACAACGCCGACTTCGACGGTGATGAGATGAACCTCCACCTGCCCCAGACGGAGGAGGCTCGGGCCGAGGCCAGGACTCTCATGGCTGTAAGTGGACGCATCTTGGTGATGGTCGCACGAGTTTTGGGGCGTGAGAAGTGGCGTATTTTGGGCGTTTTATGGCTGTGTTGGCGATCATTCGATGAGTATGGAACTGAAAGTGGGGCATTTTGTGTGTTTCATGGCTGTGTTGGTGATCGTTTGATAAGTATGGAACTGAAAGTGGGGCGTTTTGTGTGTTTCATGGCTGTGTTGGTGATCATTTGATACCCAAGTCTTAGTCTGACAGGGGTATTTGGTGTGTTTCACGGCTGAGTGATAGCAAGTTGGTAATAGTTTAAGTTTTTGGGTTATAAAAATGGGGTGTTGAGGGTTTTTCACGGTTGCCAGTTGCGATAATCGATATCGTTTCAGTAGGTTTGTGTTTTTTTCCATATTATCGTTTTGTTAGCTTACTCTGACATGATATTGTCAATTTCCCAAATTACTTCGGAAAGGAAACTAGTGAGAAGATCCTCCAAATTGACGTTGCCCCTTTTGAAATTTGCACTTCATTTTGCTGTGAATGTGTGCGATATCGAAATTTTTAACACTCGCAAGAGTATTGGTCGTGCAAGACACAAGTCTTGAGTTATAGTAAAGCACAGTAGCGCAGACATGCTGTCTCAGATCAAGTTATAGCCAATTGTGCTCATCTGATAGACTATCCTTCATAATTCATTCGCCGTGACGCACACCTACATCTCAATGCCCCATGTTCAGGTGAGCAACAACCTGGTGACGCCCCGCTCTGGTGCCCTCATCATCGGCTCAACGCAGGATTTCATCACAGGCTCGTACATGCTGACCCGCAAGAGCCAGTTTTTTGACGAGAGCAGCGCTTGTACGCTCCTCATGTCCATCTCGGAGTCGGCCGCCGTGGAGCTGCCTCCGCCGGCCATCATGAAGGTGACATGTCTTGCAGCAATAGGAATTTAATTTAACCCTTAAACGAGCGAAGTATTTAGTGTGGTGTGAGCGCATGGCTCTGGGAGCTGTGGTGGTGCCCCGTGCGTCGTGTTAGCGTGGGGAAGATCCTAGGATGCTCGCTCTTATCAACCTTCCTCTTTTGGTCATCGAAATTTTTTTTAAGTTTGGGTAACATATATGGGATACCCCTAACTAAAATTTTGTTATTCCTTCTTCTGTTCACCGACTGTTCAGCAATTATTTTAAATAAAAGTTGTCATCAATCTTGTATGTTTACACAATTTTTATTTCGTATAAGGAATATGTCTCGGCATACTTCTGCAGGGGACGTTAGTGCAAAAATATTTCTGCCAATTTGAATAAAAAGCCTGTGCTATATCAGGTTAAGTTGGAGTTTGGCATGTGTATGCGAATGATCCGTTCAATTGTACGCGAATTTTAGCGCAAACGCTTCAAATTGAAAATGATTGTACCCTGGTCGGTCTCGAATTCCTTCACTTGTTTGTGTTTGTATACAATTAGGGGGCAGTGCTGATAAATTAGAGAACATCGGTGCATTACGATTCCTTCAGCAACGTTGCAATCTGTGCCATCTGAGCCGAAAATAATCCAGGATTCTTCTCACGTGCAGTATCGCTACATTTCATGATACATTGACTGGAATACCTTCTGGCTTTCTACTTTTGATCATTTCTGTATTTTTCTGTTCCCTGTGTCGCCTCTGTCTCTTATCTTATTTGAATTGCCTCTGTCTTCCTATTCTCGTTTGAACTTTCTTCTCACTTGCCTTTGGTTTTATTTAATTACCTGTTTCTTCTTCTCTACATCTCCTCTCCTCTGTCTTCTTACTTAGATCTCCTCTGTCTTCTTACTTAGATCTCCTCTGTCTTCTTACTTAGATCTCCTCTGTCTTCTTACTTAGATCTCCTCTGTCTTCTTATTTAGATCTCCTCTGTCTTCTTATTTAGATCTCCTCTGTCTTCTTATTTAGATCTCCTCTGTCTTCTTATTTAGATCTCCTCTGTCTTCTTATTTAGATCTCCTCTGTCTTCTTATTTAGATCTCCTCTGTCTTCTTATTTAGATCTCCTCTGTCTTCTTATTTAGATCTCCTCTGTCTTCTTATTTAGATCTCCTCTGTCTTCTTATTTAGATCTCCTCTGTCTTCTTATTTAGATCTCCTCTGTCTTCTTATTTAGATCTCCTCTGTCTTCTTATTTAGATCTCCTCTGTCTTCTTATTTAGATCTCCTCTGTCTTTTTATTTAGATCTCTTCTGTCTTTTTATTTAGATCTCCTCTGTCTTTTTATTTAGATCTCCTCTGTCTTCTTCTTTTGACTACCCCTTATTCCTACTTCGAGCACCGCTGTCATATCCAATGTGGTTGAGCAGCCCAAGCGACTGTGGACGGGCAAGCAGCTGTTTTCTTTGGTGATGCGGCCCAACCCACGCTGCCAGGTCCGCGTCAACCTCATGGCCAACAAGTGCAAGAACCAAAGCTGTCCGCACAAGGACGAGCTGTGTCCCGCTGACAATTTCGTCCACGTCCGCAACTCTGAGCTGCTGTCCGGTATTGCGGACAAGTCCATCGTCGGTGCCGGGTCGCGGAAAAACATCCTCTACACCCTGCTCAAAGACTACGGAAAAGTGAGCGCGTCTTTTTGGAAGTCTAGTCAATTATGGTGTTGGTCTGTGCAGAAATTCCATCTGACATTTTCATAACTAAACTGACTTTTTCATAACTAAAATGGCTGTGTGAGTGGGTCTGTTGTTAATTTTTTTCTGATTCATAATGAATTTGCGTTTTAAACTCAGAATTTTACTTGTTTTCGAATTCAAGATGTTACTTGCGTGAAGATTGATGAGCGTGGAAATTCTATATTTTAGGACGGCCATCAATAAAAAATTTAGTCTTTTCTCAGATTTGGAAAGTTATACATGAAAATACCAACGAAATAATGTGATGATGGAAAATTCTTTAAAAATGGTTGGTTTATATGCGTTCCCATGAATGTGTTTCTTATGTCTACATAATGACTTAAAAGTCTGAAACTGAATTGGAAAAGAGTTTGAGGGCGAGTCTGTGTGAGAAGAATACATGTCAACAGAGCCTGGTCGTGAGCCATGAGAATTTTTTGTTTTCATAAATGAACACGGGGTTGAAGGAGTATAAGCCTACTTTTATAGAAAATTCTAAAATGTTGATCTCAAGCGAGAATGAATGGAGGATGTGAGTGGGTGGCCAATGCATGATTGATGCTCTGGTCTCTTACTGGGATGACTTTCTGCTCGTAAATGGAATGATCTTAATGCTGGGCATTCGACCACCTCATGGTATTCCATGCATGCAGGATAGTCCAGCACTGTTGTCTTACCCAAGCGATACTCGCAGGAGGAGACCGCCGAGGTGATGTGGCGCATTGCACGCATCAGCATCCAGTTCCTGCTGATGCACGGCTTCAGCATCGGCATCGGTGACCTCAGCCCTTCCAACTCTCTGCTCAGGATGAAACAAGACCTTCTGGATGAAGGGTGAGTTGTGTGTTTTACTGTCTTGTGTGAAGGGCGAGTTGTGGGGTGGAAGTGTCTTGTGTGAAGGGTGAGTTGTGGGGTGGAAATGTCTTGTGTGAAGGGCGAGTTATGGGTTGGAAATGTCTTGTGTGAAGGGTGAGTTGTGTGTAGTAGTGTCTTGTGTGAAGGGTGAGTTGTGTGTTGTGACTTAACACTTAGTTTGAACGGTTTAGGCATTGGATACTCCTTTTTTATATAGCCTCATACTCGGCAGATATATTCCGTCTAGTTCTTGTATCTTGTTTAGAATGTGTGCTTTAGGTTTCGGAACTTAACTTAAAATTCTACGTAGAATAGTAGCCCTCTCTTTCAAATAACAGTGTAATTCGTTGTAATGCATGGTTTGTAACATCTATTCCTGTCAAGGTTCCGAAGTATGGCAGTATTTGCCCTCCACTTGCGCTACGAATTCAGCGTATTTGTAAAGACGCTTTTGGAAAAGTTGAGCGATACTGAACCCTTGTAGGAGGTTGCTGGTCAGCTCAAGTGCTCAATTAATGAGAACGTTGAGGGACTGAGGTTTGGACCACTGCAACAGTTACTGCAACGCTGCACGATGGAGTGAATATTAATACAGCTCAAGGGTGGCTACATGTTACAACAGCGCTGCCTGTTGTACTAACTTTTTGCTCGATATCTTATAATGATGGTTTCCCATCACTTATGAACTACACGTTGCACTAATGGTAACCCAATAACTTAATATGGAGTTCCCAATCTCTTACAAGTTACGCTTACTGATAACGTAATAACTTAACGTGGGGGTTATTTATCACTCATAAAGTACGCGTTGCTCTCATGGTTAACTCGATAATTTTTCATGGTGATTTCCCATCACTCTCACATTACACGCTGCACTTGTGGTAAACATAATGGTTTCCTCCTGCAGCAACACGACGTGCAAACGCTATATCGAACAGCTGGAGTCTGGCCAGCTGGAGACATCGCCTGGTTGCAACGGAGAAGAAACCTTGGAACAGGTACGTTGCTGACTGGCAAGGTCGTCCCTTGGTTTGGTTAATGGATGCCTTTCAATCGTTAGTATCTTAGTGTCGTTGTGGAAGCTCTGGTTAAGATAATGTCTAGGCCGTTTAAATGGTTCTAAAATGCTGTCATTTAGCGAACGTTGAATTGGTGCCGATTTCATTGATTAAAATGGTATCCTGTGGGTGAATTTATGTGTTCGAATTGTATTTCGTAGCCTTTAAAATGTGTTTCACTCTATAGTTCGTCTTAGGGGGTCTATAATGATGGAACCAGAAAAGTTTGCTGAAAAGCTCAAACTGATCTGTTGTTGCTAGAATCAAAACTCGCCCGCTAAAAAGAATGTTTATATTACTTGATGTCACTGGGTCCATTGTTTGGGTTGGCTCCCAATAGCTATGAATTTTTTAGTCATTTCTTTGCGAGTTTAGCTTCTTTCCTCAACGATTATGTTTTCAATCATGCGTAACTTTACACCAATTATTCGTTTTCTAAATTGGACATTCTGGCAAAGGTGCAGTGTTCTGATATCTTTCCTGGACAAGTTAACTAGACTAGATGCCAAGGCATTATCTAAAATTGCACAAGTTTGTACGTTCTATCTGAAGTGCTCAAGATATCACTATATTTTCATCTATAATTGCACCAGAAACCCATTATGTTACTCGAAATTGCACCAGATACCATTGCACTTTATCTAAAATTGCATCAGGTTTCATTGCGTTTTATCGGAAATTGCGTAGATGACATCATGTATCTGAAACTGCATCAGATGCCATTACGTTTTCGTGCACATTTGAACCAGATACCGTCACGTTTCCTTACACAATTACACCAGGTGCCATTACGTTTTCATGCACAATTGCATCAGGTGCCATTATGTTTTCAGGCACAATTGCACCAGAAACTATTTCGTCTCATGTGTAATTTCACGAGAGTGGCTATGCTGTACGTAAAATTAAATTGCAGGTCATATTGAGCGTTCTGAGTAAGATCCGAGACTCGGCCGGAAAGGGATGCATCGAGGAGCTCCAGCAGCACAACTCGGCCCTCATCATGGCGGTGTCTGGATCGAAGGGCTCGATCATTAACATCTCGCAGATGATAGCGTGCGTCGGTCAACAAGCCATCTCAGGAAAGCGTGTACCGAACGGCTTCACCAGCCGCAGTTTGCCGCATTACAGGTCTGTTCTTTACTGTTATTTCCTGGCTGATTACTTGGTAGTGCTCGGAACTGGGCCCGGTCAGTTTTTTATAATGCGCTCTTCAAAGTGCGTCATCATTTCTTTGCTTGATCGCTGAAAGTTTCTAAATGACGTCCATGACATTTGCCTGATATCCATGGCACTGTAAATCATATCGTTCAATGTGATTGATGATACTGCGGATCTTATATTTATGATTTACGGATATTAATTTGTTCGTATTTGTTTTTAAAGCAATAAAATTGCGTTTTTAGCGATTTGGTTGCAGGTGGGGGTTTTTAATAAAAAATATCGCTAGAGAATATAAGAATTTAGAGTGTCACTGAGAAAACTGATGACATAGAGTAGCATGATCGAGTGTGATTATAGTAATAGCGTAGACTTGTAGACTGAATCAGAGAGTAATGTCCGGTTTGGAATAGATCGAACCAGAAATGCTACCGTGTGGAGTTACTTTAACTCTTCAATACCCAAATTATTTTCTTGGTGACTGATATTTTTTTGTATTTTGCGTATTTTCTCTTAAAGGTACGTTAACACAAAATTGGGTGAAATGTAAACAAATACTTTCTATTGATAAGCTGCATTTTTAGTTCTACAAACACTTAAAATATGTAGAAGTACTTATATTCAGTGCTTCGATTTCGGTACATAGAGCAGTAAAGAGTTGAGTCAAGGGCCACAGATATGTCGAGAGAGTGGATGTGTCGTCCTGAGACAAATGTGAATGTAAAATGTGTGTATGCTAGAAATTCTTACACGTAGCCTCGATTGGGCTTAGGCCTGCGCTTTGCCTTCTCACTTCAACAGCACGATTGCTGGAGGGATTAAGGAACTGCTGCTATATTTGGTGTTGGGAAACATGAGAAAGCTGCCCAGCTTTGCAGAATACTCTAACTTAGGGTGAGCTGTGGTCAAAACACAGCGCGGTGTGCTGCTCTGTTGTGCTAGTGGTTGCGTACGTGGTCTGACTCCTCTTCGACGATAGCAGAGGTTAAGAGAATCGTTGTATTTCATTATGATTTGTAATGTCGGTGGGAAATGGTAATTGTAAGAACTTTTTCAAAATATGAACTATTATTCTGTAAAAATGATGAACGTTCTGTTGTATCATAATTTTGAAGTAATTGTGTCTATTTGTACGGGTAAAATAAGATTTTTTGAATGATTTATGAACCAAGGCCTTGGTCAGTTTACATTTAAATAGTTTCTTGCTAACCCTAGTAATAAAAAAGTAGCAGGCTTGTTCGACCTATAGGTTTTAGCGAGTTAATTTTCTCTATATACTTGGCTACCATCGGAAACGGTAAACTTCTCATTTTTTTGTCTCTGGTGTGTTTTCATGAGCAATGGGTTTTATCAATTTTTTAATTGTGATCAATTTTTTCTTGTCTTTCTGCATCGTTTCTAGTCTAGAATTTTTGTCTTTCTGCATCGTTTCTAGTTTAGAATTCTTGTCTTTCTGCATCGTTTCTAGTCTAGAATTCTTGTCTTTCTGCATCTCACTGCCACTCCAGCTTTACCTGTTCAGCGCTTCTAGTTTTATACCCGACTTCTCATTTTCCAGACGGTACTCGAAGATTCCCGAAGCTAAGGGCTTCGTCAGCAACAGCTTTTACTCTGGCCTCACGCCTTCAGAATTTCTGTTCCATACAATGGGAGGTCGAGAAGGTCTCGTCGACACGGCAGTGAAGACTGCCGAGACCGGCTACATGCAGAGGCGTCTTGTCAAGTGTCTCGAGGACTTGTTCGTTGCTTATGACGGCACCGTCAGGAATTCTACCCAAGAGGTCATCCAGTTCCAGTATGGTGACGACGGCCTCGACCCGTCACTGGTTGAGGTGGTACCGAAGGCTGTGGACAAAGTCCCCACACCGCCTCTTGACTTCGATCGTATTCTCTACCACATCAAAGCAATCACCCCCCCGGGTAATGAGTTCCTCAACAGCTCGGATCCTGTTCGTTGTACCGAGGAGTACTTGAAAGAACTAACCGAGGGTGAAAACAAAAACTTCTCGAAGATCTCCGAGAGTTTCCGCAAGTCCATCATAAAATTCATGGAGAAAGAAAGCCAAAGGATGACCGAGGCCGAAGAACTCGAACAAAGGCTGAATTCAGGTCACCGTTTACGACCTTTTACAGTGGATCAACTGCTAGCGTTTGTTCAGACGCTCGTCAATCGCTACATGGGAAGTGACGCTCTGTCTCTGAAAAGAGACGGGACTGATCGAACAGAAGCTGGTCCAGGTATCCTAGTCGAGCCTGGTACAGGAGTGGGGGCTCTCTGTGCCCAGTGCATCGGTGAGCCTGCCACTCAAATGACGCTCAAGACTTTCCATTTTGCCGGCGTTGCCGCCATGAACATCACTCTCGGTGTGCCGCGTATCAAAGAGATCATCAACGCTACTCGCTCCATCAGCACGCCCATTATTACTGCTCAGCTCAAAGATAATCAGGATACTCATAAGGCCAGGAAAGTTAAGGCCCACATTGAGAAAACTTTACTCGGAGAAATCTGCGAGTTCATCAAATTTGTGTGTCGTAAGGACGATATGTTCTTCGTTGTCAAGCTTGCTAGCGATCACATCAATTTACTGCAGCTGCAAGTTACTGCTGCTACTGTCAAGTACTCTATCTGTACCTCGAAGATGAAGGTCCATGAGAGTGATGTCAAAGTCGTATCCACGACGCTCATCACGATCCATCCAAACCAAGCCAAGGGTGATGTGTACTATCAAATGCAGCACATCATCAAGCATCTTCCTAAGGTTGTGGTCAAGGGTCTGCCCACGATCAGCAGGGCCGTCATCCACCAGCGGGAGAAAAAACCTGAAGAAGCTACAGTAGAAGGACCCGTGTACGAGCTACTGGTTGAAGGTGACAACCTCCGAGAAGTGATGGCCACCTACGGTGTGGACGGGAACAAGTGTAAATCTAACAACATAGTTGAAGTGTACAACACCTTGGGTATCGAAGCGGCGAGGCAGACCATAGTGAACGAGATCACCCACACTATGACATCCCACGGTTTGGACATCGACAGTCGTCACGTGTATTTGTTGGCTGACTTGATGACGTGCCGGGGCTCCGTGTACGGCATCACTAGACATGGCCTAGCCAAAATGAAAGAGAGTGTGCTCATGCTCGCTTCTTTCGAGAAAACCGCTGACCATCTCTACGAAGCTTCTTATCACGGGCAGGTGAACGAGATCAACGGGGTTAGTGAAAGTATCATCACGGGCAAGCCCATCAATTTAGGCACTGGTCTTTTCAAAATTATGAATCGGCACCAACGGTCAGACACTGTTCCTGATCCCCACAAGCTCGCGCTGGACATCGACGACGCTCTCTTAGAAGACCGTGTGCCCATCGGACGCAGGCTGGTTCGCTTTGATACGCCTGAATTCCATGTTTCGCTGTACAATTCCAACAACGCGCAAACTAGATAGCCTCTAATGGTGAGTAATTTTTTCAAGTTTCCTCAATTTGGTTCACCGTCAATTCTGGGTAGGTTAGACAATGACACGACTGTTGAATATTGTGGTAAATTCTGGTAAGTGAGCCATTCTGCCATAATGGTCTCGAATTTTTCTCCTATTATAAAAAAATCACGTAGATGTATGCACTGCAGATCATCGACGCGTCTCATAGCTGTGATAAAATGTTAGCTTTCAGATTGACCGCCTTGCGATTAACAAAGATTTAGTCAGGTAAATTCGTCCTCGGAAATGAGTTTACCAAGAGAAGAATGGGTGTTCAAGGAATAATGTGTAGAATAAATCTACTGCCATGTATTTAGTTCTTTTCTTCCTCTTCTTTTCTCCCCCCCTTGCATCATCTGCGAGTGTAAAGGAACGGTAGCCTTGAACAATTGTGTTCAAAGCACCTCTGGGGAATGGTAATTCCTTCTTTTTCTCTATGGTGTTGTATATTTTGCTCCTTGTTTGGCTGCCTCTTTCTACATGCAGTTAGCAACGTGCCGTTTTCATGCAACATCCGCTTGACTGTCTCTGGTTTGAAATAACGAGATTATTTGACAATTCTTGAGGGACTTCTCGCTTGATCTCAGTGTACTAGTGCACGTAATGGCCAAATCAGAATTTTTAGTTGTAGTTTCCTAGTGCAGTGGAACGCATATTTTATTGTGCCCTTTACGTTTAATTAGCTTAGATATTGTGGCTGTGAAATATTTATGGTGACAGACGAGTTTCTGTTCCCATCTCTATTCATACATCGTTGGTGTAGGAGACACGGAATTTAACTGATAATTGCTACAAGGGTTGGGGAACACCTGATGACGTCTACGAACGGGTCGCCGAGGTTTAGAATGAAGTATGAGTAGGATGATTTTAGTGGATTTGAAATACCGGTGTGCTTATACCCTTTACCTGTGCCGAGAACTTCTTGCAAAAAGAATCGCGTCGAGTCTTTATGGGTGGCGCATTCTCTTCGGATCCACAGTTATTTTATGTCGTCGATTTCGTCCTTGTTGTCGCGCCATTCGTTTCAGGACGTAATTGGGAGGATGCCAAGCCATTTTTGTTTGTAAGGTCGTACTCAATTGTTTCACTGTCACGTTGCGCTGCTCTTCAACAGAGACGCGACTTATTCCTTGGTCAGGAAGTAGAATTTAATTGGGTATTGGGTAAAGGTACTTTTTTGGACCCTCGACTCGCTGTTGGTTAGAAAACTTCCTGATACTTCGTAGAAATCTTGAACATTATTGAATCTGTACTATTTCTCCAGAGAATTATTGTGGATTTAGTTTTGTAACTGGAGAAATGATCTTTCTTATTTGTAGGAGTATTTTACAGTCACTTCGTGCAATAGATTCTGTGCACGTTGCATTGATGCCTCCTGTTTACTTAATTTTCCAGTCGAGACCAAAATCTTCAACCTAGTTCTATAATAGCGTGAATGCGAAGGTCGAATATGAATTATATGGTTTTGCTAAGACTGCTTAATTTTACGTGACTGTCTCTCGGTTTTGGTAGATTTGTTGCCATCTATGAGTAGCAGGACTGTGCATCATACGGAGAATAAATAAATGTACGATTCAGTTTTTATTTTATTTGACAATCAGTTAGTACGAAATGATAGTTTGACACACAGTTCAGCTAGTTTTTTCTCATGTGAGCAATAGCAGTACTTTCATATTAATTTAAGCATTAGAGATGCAGCATAAGTTTGCCTACATAACTTTTAACTTTTGCCAAGTTAATTTAATTCGTATCAGAATAAACCTGATCATACGAAGCGTACTTGATATGTCATAGAATGACAAATGTATGAATTTCGATTGCATGTACACCACATTACACAAATTGAAAGAAAATGGAGTCACAATTTATCTGCCACTGAGAAAAAACGTAAGCTTAGCTAAAAAACATTGAGCGGTTAGTAGGTACAAAATTTTATAATTCGCACCAGTGAGCGACCGCAGGAAGACACGTTACCGTCACAAAATTTATCCACCCGAACGCGTGCAGTAAAGTAAAAATTACGCAGAGGAACTGGCCAACACAGCCGAGTTTTAATATCAAAAGAATCTTGGAAAATCAGAAAAAGCTCCCTTAACAGATACACCCGAATAAATCAATACCAAACAGTTCCGCACGGAATTATGCAAGCTACGCGCAAATTATTAATAGGACCTACGTAGTGCGACAACAACACGCACCGCGTGAACAAGCGTGTGGACTACAATACTTCGACTAATTAAACTTAAGATAAATTTTGAAGGTTCTAATTAAATTATCGCATGTGATCAGAAGTCACACTTCCGTGTACATGATCAGTGACTGTTAAATATATTAATAGTGACAGGGTATTAGAATTTTACAGAGGCCCTTTTAAGCAGCCCTAAGTTCGAAAGTGTTGATTATAGAAAGTCTTGAACAAAAATATAATCGCTCACGCCTTAGGATTCTCAAAATCATTCGTAGGACGTGTGATTTAAAGCAACAGAAATAAATACTCGTACACTAAGCGAGTGGAAAAATAGAAAATTAATTGGCTACGGGAAAAAATTAAGAAAAAGGTGCACATAGAAAACACTAGCGACAATTGCAAAAAGCAAGAGAAAATGAAGTGAGGAGCACACGAGACCTTGTCACGGTGATTACACTGCAACAGCAGGACCAACAAATTGTGCTCGTTAATTAAAGCGTAGTCCACATATTTTGCAAAATCGAAATTAAATAGCTACATATAACAACGAACAAAATAAACTCAGGTAAAATAAATATCAATTTTAAACAAAAAATTGTCCGCACAGTTTAGAGCAATAGCAAAAACTCTAATAGTTCTAACAAACGACAACCATGGAGTACCTTGCACTGGATCAAGAAGAAAAAACCTTGAATTCAGATACTGAAAACTTGAAAGAATTATTAGGAAGATTGTGAAAGAGTGTTTGGTTCATAGACCCAGCGGGAAAATATAAGTTTTCATAGAAAAATGACTGTGGCCAGTCCTGAGGTGCAGGGTCACTCTGACTGCAAGTGAACAGAGTAGGGTGGTTCCGGCCGACTTGTACGACGCAGAAAACTCCGTCACTGCCGAAATAATTCAAGAAGAACAGAAGGAAAGAATTAGGAACAATCAACAGATTTTTTTGCTTACTATGAAGAATCTCGTGGCACACACCTTAGTCGAGTCTGAGGAACGCCAGGTGCCATAAGGACACTATCAAGTCAATAGCAAGCATGTCGCTCTACCCAATTGACTCGTCAGAAGCTTAACGTCCTCTTGAGGAAAGAAAGGGCGAGGCGGATAGAAAACGTCATCAAAGTCTTTGTGAGTGGATGAACGTAGCAAATCAAGAAATAAATTTATACCAGGTAAACTTTCAAACATAACGAAGAGATATCATTGTAGTTACTTGGAATAGAAAAAAACTCTCAATTCATAAAAGGAAACAAATTAAAGTGAAAGTTACAGAGACTGTTGACACGAAAGAAATACGAACCCAGGCAAGTGCAAATTACCCTCTCAAGAGTTAACAAAAGTCGATTCCTGAATACCCTCTCGAATAGCTCTTACTTCGGATGTGGAATAGATTTTGCTCAACAGCCTATACTCGGAGCAGTGACTGGTTTAAGATACAAATCAAAATAACAGCTCCCACAACCTTACCAGATGACTCGGTTCCCCATACCAAGTGTCATTAAAGAAAAGGTGATCGTTCGAGCTCCTGCATGTACGATAACAACTCAACGAACAAAAAGTGGCAAGAAAGAGAAAATATTCGACGAAGACACTCCTCAAATTCGTTATTTTCAAAATTCATAGAGGCATTAACTGATCACTCTCTTGTCACTCGCAAATTATAAATTGAAGCGTAAATTTTGTTAGTCAAACTTACGAGGTTCATCTCAATACACAATCTAGGAAGCTAATGCTTCGAATCCCAATTAGAATGGAACCGTAACTGTACAATTTTACCGTCACGTACCTAGTCTTAACGGAATAGCAAAATTCAAGTAGCAAATAGGTCGTTTTCGTTGAAATAAAAAAATACTCTTGAATAACACGTACGAAAATATAGCGATTACGTCTTCTCGATCTAGATCCCTTTTACGAACACCGATCAAATATGTTCTCTGTATAAAATAATGATTTTTAGAAACTTTTTTTGGCACTACTACTATTTTATTAGTAACCGCCATGCAATGACCAATGCAGAATTCTCTAAAACTAATATTTTTCGGATCAATCAAGTGATTCGAGCGAAATTATACATTACTGGCCCATGCCTTCAAAGGCAGGTATTTTCATTTCAAGTTTCCAACAGTGGTTTCTTTTTCCCTGACAGGAGAAAGTTTCCATACTTAATGTTGACGCATGAATCTTGAGCAACTAGTTGACATCATCAACTCAAGATCGCTGTATTGCCGCCAAAGAAAATTTCCCACTCCCCACCACGACATTGTAAGATGAACCTTTTCCTTATAATATTTATTAGTCTCATGGGTCGCATTCACTTTCCAAATTAATTACCAATCAGAAATGACTAAGAATTGCCAAAAACTTCAAAGCTTTCTAAATTTTGGAAAATATTGCCCGCAAATTGAAAACCGAAATTTGGGCTCAAAGCAATTTAGAACGTGAATATTTGTTATTACTTCGTTCCGAGAAATCATTTTCAACACTTTCTCAGCAGTAACTTTTCCCGGATTTAACACGTTTACCATACATGGTACATACATGACTCAATCATCACCGTGTACGACCACAGGTGCGCATATCACGTACCACGGTAAGTTCATGCACCGTGTACCAACTACTACCGGCAGGTTCCATCAAGGTGCAAACGCGGCATCGACGTCCAATTCAGAGACGCGGATGTGTTGCACGACCTCAGACGCGAATGCCACTCGAAGAGTTTCTTTGACAGCAATGCGCGATAAAAATTTCGCGGAACAGATTGTGACAAAAGCTCTTCTTCAATTGAGAGCCCCAAAATATTAACCACTAACCCCACCCTGTAACAACGAAGACGCTCGACAATTCCTAGATAATGCAAATCAGACTAAGCCTCGGTCCCAGCACCCCGTAATGTACGAACACTCGTACAATCCAGCCGAGTTCACGCCCTCAAGAGAGAAGCTTCCCATTTACCAGCCTATAGCACGTGACTTACCCCAAACGTGAGAGCAATAACCTGCGAGATGATCAAGAGCTCTATTGTTTTAACGACTTTTAGCTCGGTTTACTCGTCAAAATACTTAAGAGAAACATCCGCCGAATGAAATTTGGGTCATTTTATCTCGCAGTAATGCAGCTGTAGAACTTAGAACTTGACGGTCCAGGTTTTGACGCAGGCATCGTGGCCGACGGTGACAAGGGTATCGTCCGACAGCCACTGTACGTCCGTCACTTGCGACTGCGGGTGGCATTCTGTGAGACAGAAGGTGTGAGTCACGNAGGAAAGAAACTTTATTCCTATAAAGTTGACATATTGTCAATATGTACTCCAAAAATGCGGCACACCAGTGGGGTCTGAGTCAAGGAGCCCGAATTGCTTCCCAGGTATTCAAGATCTAGTACAACATTCTGGTTTTAAAATATCTCTTAATTACTGTCAGGGCACACGAGTGCAATAGGGAATGTGAGTATTAAACTTACTTTCTCAAGAGAAGCACTCGGTGACCATACGAAAATCAACCTTAGTGTATGCCAGGAATCAAACCTTGGACCTCCTCACTCGTACACCAGCGCGCCGCGCACTGCGCCGCAAAGTCCGAAACAATTTCATTCAAGTATCTTTTTTAACTGAGAAACTGCGACACGACAGCGAGAAGAAAGTACTGGAACCCTTCTCAAGCGCGATTATTTTGCTAAGCTGATCCAGATCGAATTACACACGTTCAATAATATTAATTAGTTTTACAATAATAATATTAATTAATTACAGCAACTCCCGAGAAGTGCTGAAGAGTATAACCTACCAACCCGGCGCTTCACGAAGCATGGTGGGTGAAGTGTCTACCAACAAGATCACGAGTTGCCCTTCGCATTAACTTGAAAAACAAACCTTGTCAATTCGCTCTCACTTCGGGCAAAATATTCCGCCGATCAAGGGGAATTACCAGGAACACAAGCGCTAGTGTTCATAAAGCATACGTGGATCATGATACATTGTATGTACAGAAATGAAATGGAAAACGCATGGGTACTAGGGTACCAAGATCGGAAGTTGGAAACGTTCAAATTTATTCCTAGTGTCTTCACAAGAAGAATCATCATACTATTGCACACTAAAATTAAGAGATGTTGAAAACTACGATGATTTTGAGTAGTAAAAACATCAGTAAAAGGTGAACAATACATCCCTGCGAAGCAAGACGGACTGTGATGCTGAAACAGTAAAAATTTAGTCACAAGCACGAAAACACAGCAATGCAAAACGCAGTTCAACACAAAATTAAAACGTCACCGGAGGAAACAACAACTGAAAATTAATAGAAAAAAATCGTTAAGGCGTTTTCATTTTAGGTTTTTCTAAAGCTCCGGCTAGAAAGTTGACCAGCCAGCCGTAAAACTCGCATTCACTCTGACCCGCTTTACTATAGATGAACAGATGCATGAGGTCTACCAAAAACATTAAAAAAAAGTTAGAATGGAAATGTTATTCCGTCATAAAATTCTGGTACATATAGATAGTAAAGAAAATTAAGTTACACATGATTAACACCTAATCAGAAAATCCATTTGCTTCAATTGAAATTTACGAGGCATAAAATTATAACACAAAAAACAACGTAATAGGTAATGCAGAACTATTTCAAAGAATTAGTACATCAAAACAGCACTAAGCTCAACTCTTTATGAACGTTTTCAAATATAACTAAAAATAATAATCAACAGGAAAATATTTCATAACGCACCGTTGTGTGTGTGTGTGAACTAACAAATACCAAGGCTACAGCAATGTACAAAGCTACGGCAATCGCTTCACATTTGGTGGGTTCATGAGCTAAAGTCGATCAAATGACACAAGATGATGTGTCTTTTCGTTGCATATTTTTCGGGAATTCCCGTTTCGGGGCACTTTTCGCAATTTGATTAACACGGACGGCAATTTTCATTCAATTCTTAAATGGCCAGATTATTTCTCTGATGAGGCTGCTATCAGCTTTGATAAGCTACAGCTTTCGTGATGAGCTACAGCCTTAATTAAATATGAGCACAAAGACTGCATTCAGCTTTTCACGAAAACTACCAGTACCTACTCTTACGCACTGAACTGGAAGGTTCTTTTGGTCGATAAAGGGTTAACTTATATTTTTAAAAGAGGTCATGTACGTCCTTTTAATCGTTACAGGGTTAACACGCACACGGAAACTCAGAAGCTGTGCACCAAAAGCTATGCGCCCACACAACTAACGTCACCTATGCAGAACAGCTTCGGTCACGTCTGGTAAAAGAGGTTGATTTTTATCGAGTGTGGCCTCTCTAGTGGGAATATTTTATAAACTTCTGGAATGTACCGGTCTAATTTTTTATTAACTCCGGGAACTTACCGATTTGCTTACTCGTGGCACATTACCGGTCTACTTCGCTTCAGAAAATTACCATTAAATCAACTCTGAGGATATAGGTATATTAATTATAGTGCACCACTATTCTTACCAACTCAGAGAAATTTTCTGTCTACTTAACTCCAGAAAATTGCCAGCCTAATCAACTAGGGAGTGTTAGCTTAACTTCCAAGAATTCAAGAGACAGAGCAAAATATCTCATGTAGTGTCGAGAGCTCTCTTTAAAGGTATGAAAAAGATTATCTGTGTTTCTCCTAAGAAACAGGAAAGTTTAATTATTGAACGATTTAGCACTGATGCCATGAAGAATATAAGAAAAATTATTTCGTACGAATTGCACGTCGAAACATTCTCTGCCTCCTAAAAAAAGATATATACATGTATATAAAATAAAAATCCCATACATCCCAATTTTCATCTCAAACCAAAAAAATAGTTTTTAGATAAAACCAGAGGGCACCAAAAAAACTGTCATCAATTTTCAACGATTTAGCACTGAGAAACTATCATAGAAATATGAACAAATGAAATATCAAACGTACCCTCAAAAAATCGACATCTCTGCCGTCTCTATGACACTCTTTTACTCTAGAAATAAAGTTAATCCTGATTGCTCTGTTGTTTGGGCAGGAGCACAAGAGCAGGAGCTTGCTCACAGACAGCAAAACCATGGCACACAGAATGACTTTACCCTTTTATTTCTGAAAACGCTGTTGCACGCATAAAACTAAAACGAGCAAGGCTCAACCTACTGCACCACATCAACATACATGTAGTGTTCACTGAGGAGATATTTTTGAGACGAATAAAAAATGACTGCACAGCCATAAAAAGAAAAGAGAATATTAAAATGGTACCCACTTTCAAACCTAGTGAAGATGAAATGAAGCAACAGGGCTAGAGCCGCCATCAAAATATAATTTAGCATTTTTCCAACCACCTTCCCCAAAAATCGTACAGATTTTCCTAATGATATTAACTAAAGATTATTTACAAACCATCACACAAACAAACCAAATCTCGAAACGTCGTAACGCGAAAACTGTTAATTTCAACTCACGAAGAGTGGGAAACTCGTACCAATAAAATCCGAGCATAAAGAAAGCAAGGCACACATCCACACCAAGCCGTAAGTGCAGCAGCCTCGGTACACTCATCACACGTTGCTGTAAAACTAGAAAGTCTTTCACCGGGAGACAGCCAAAACTTGCCTCTCTCGATCCGGTGTTTGAATATTAACCCATTCCCGGACACGTTTTGGCGGAAATACGTAACTTTCAGATGATATTTATATGTGCTTTAAATAAATTAGTACATGTAGGAATTTTTTTATTCTTGCAGAGAGAGGTTACGGAAAGACGAATAAATTCATTTCAAGCTTTTTGTTGTGAATCGAAGATTTTTTCCAAAGTTAGGAAACGCCAGGTTGGTAAAATGGAATTAACACCTCCTTGTCGGAAAAAGGTTTAAATTCTATAACCAGAGTGGACAAAACGTCTTTCAAGAAGCGACGTGAATTAAAATACGTAATGGATATTCTAAATGAAAATTAAGCTCTTCAGCAAGTATTAGGATGAAGGGTATACACACATTAAGTGTCGAGTTACCCATTTCATTTTAGTGTTGCCGAATGAATGGTTATTGCAGGTGCCACCAAACCTGACCTTTCGATGCAAACGTTACCTTCACACGCAACATTTAGCCTCGCAAATGGAGACGCCCGCACGACTGCTTCAACACTAGATGGACCCAAATGACCCAGATGGAACTTTAAAACAGCTTAGATCGTTAAATAACTGTTTTCACTTTAAATATATGAATTAAAATGGGAATAAATTGTTTTAAAACATTCACAATCAACTTCATGGAAGTTTGTCAGTGGTCTGAAATTTCAAAATTGGTCATTTACACCTATCCGTCCTTGAAGTGTTAACCCTTTATGCGCTAAGAAGACGTGCATCTTCCCTACCAAATAATGAGGGTATCTTGCGAGATATTTAAGAGCATTATTGAAACACATATATACGTCCTCTTTCAAAAGATCGATATTTAAACGAAATTTTTATGAAAACTTCACTAGACACATTTGACTTTCCAAGTAGATTAACTCAGGGCATAAAGCGTTAATCCTCTAAAGAACCATCCCAAGAATCATCGATGTTGTTTTTCAGTTCACACAGTCACGGTGGATCACACAGACCGCGTAAAAGCATCGTGGGCCACCTGGCCAGCGACCTGGCCAGCACGTTAGAACACACAACAGAGGGGGTGGGAGGAGATCGATATCCCCTTCACACCAGCACCGTGGAAACAAGACCTTGTCTGAAACAACGATGGCAGCGGCCGCAGTTAGGCGGCCTTGTGGGGCGTGATGGCCCAGGTTTTGACGCAGGCGTCGTGGCCGGTGGACACGAGCCGTCCGTCCTCTAGCCACAGCATCGCCGTCACCTGGGCTTGTGCGTGTGCGCCTACACGCACAGCCGTCGCGTGTACGGCGCATGATTAGCGTGGTCCATTTGGGTGTGTTGCAATGGGCGGTCAGAGTGTGCATGTGGTGAACATGGAGTGTGCATGGATAACACACGCATACGCGCATGAAGTAGGCAGACACAAGATGTTACTACAACACGATGCCACAAGGGGTGCTCTAGCGTCATTGGAGGGTCGATGATCAGAGTCATAAATAAGCTTATTCCCCGAAAATGCACGCGATTCAAAATGAGAAGATTGGTTGAGATTTTTGAGATACTTGGCAAAAGGCTAATCTGAAAAACTCGCCATTGGGTTGCATATTTAGTATTAAATAAGATAAAATCAGGAACCGATAGCGATGCTCAAATATTCATTTGTAAGGAAAACTTACCATGCTCTACAGACCTCATGATTTGTGAGGGAAAGAGTTCAATCTTAATGAAGAAGCACATTACCCATTCAGTAAATTCTCACTCAAGCTTTTTCACCTTGATCCACAGAAGCAAACCAGCTTACCTAAGACATCTATCGCGTACTTTCCCCTCAGCTGCAACAAATTTCACTTACCGCCAGGTGAGGTTACTTTACTTAGGCGAGAGCTTCTTGCTACACGACCCTAGCAACTCGAGGACCAACACCTCACTCGTCTATACCACGCGTTGATGCACGTCTGTCACGCGTTGATGCACGTCTGTCACGCGTTGTTGCGCGTCTCTGTCACGCGTTGATGCACGTCTCTGTCACGCCTTGATGCACGTCTGTCACGTGTTGATAACGTCTGTC
>VOMN01045330.1:0-13628 GCA_014899125.1 Orchestia grillus
CGTGGAGATAATCTGCGCTAAACTGCCAGAGCGCGTCAGAGAACTACCGTATCTGCGAAGAACTGCCTAAAGCCTACCGCGCGACTGCGAGCATTTTTGATAGGGTTTTTGCTGCGCTTCTCAACCTTGTGGTCAGCAGCTCAATTTTGCTGCATTGCTTTTTTGCTTTCGTTTCTTAACGCTTAATGAGATTCATTGATTGTTGTTATTTATTTTCCTTAAAACGTACAAGATGCGAAAATATGATCACAGCTGCACAGCCAGGCACGACTGTACAGCCAAGCACCGCTGCACAGCCCCACAAATGCCAAGGATACTGAGGTCGTGTGCACCGGAGATATAATTAATTAAGACGACATTCATGCCACAGAGCTCCGTAGTATCGATGAGAGGCCGTGTTTGCGTGCTTATATTTCTTTTCGCTTTAATTAAGCCAACGAATAAACCCGATCATTTTGCCGCATGCCATACCATTTACGTACACACACACGTACATAAACAACAGCACCGGCCTCATGCAGAGCTTAAAAGTAGCCATAAATAACGCTTTTACAGGCATTTTATTGCCACGGCTCAAGAAAGACTGCAGTGAGGAACTTCTTGGCCGTATCACAGATACTGCGCGGAATACATAACTCCAGCCGCCGTCAGTCGCATGACTCGATGCAAGCGCAGGCAGGGCCGATGCAGGGCTGATGCAGGGCATCTCGGAAAATTTTGGACTTCCTCATGGAAGAAGATTTTGGCGAGCACGATTTCCGCGAGCTTATTCACGTTCACTTCCGAGTGAAATGAAGTGTAGAGATTTTTTTCTGTTTTGAACCATCCATTTCATGTAATATTCCCATTAAACATGCTCCGGCCAATCTGCTTCACAACGAAATGCTTAATTGATTACGCCCAATAACACTACGTAATTTTCAGCCGCGTCATGGATGCGAGTCGTACAGGGAAACTACGGAAAGTCAATAGTGAAAGTGTGACGGACGGAGCGCAAAACAACGGCGTTGTGATGGAACACATTTATGGAAGTCATGGACGGCATCTCGAAGTTCCCCACTGCCGACGTCAATCGCTGGAGCGATGACACAAATGTTTTCTAGTCTCCCTCCGAATGTAGCGGAAAAATTGTTGCAATCATATGCGAGATCTGTGAAAGTAATGGCTACTTGGTTTTAAAATTGTTTTATCTGAACACCCTCAGCACACACCCTGCACTTTAGTCAGCACACAACCACCAAAGCTGACCAAGCATCAGCAGGCACCTGGAACAGACAAACCTCCCTGCTCGCTTTCACCCACTCAATGTATGAAAGAAACCGCGTACGACAGCCCGGAAAAATGGCTGAATTTTCTGTCTCCTCGAGCGAGCAGGACTTACTCAAGACAATAGAGCTGCTATGTCCAGTTTAATGCGGGTTGACCACTCAAGCAGCCACGGCATTCTCAACGATTTCGCTTCTGAGATTCCTGTTAGATATCCGTTGAAGGTTTTCCCTCAGGGTTCTTTTCTTCTGGTTATCTAAATATATATTATATGTGTTATGCATGACCTTTTTAGAATTTCCTTACGCGAGTAACCCCGCAGCTATTCTAAAAAACCTTCTCTGTTGGCCTTTGGGATTAAACGCGGAATTCACGACGCTCGGCAACATTTGAGTCCGAGAAAGTGTCGAAATAGCTTAGCGGTAGTGCCCTTATCTGCGCTGCGGCTCAGAGCGAGACTGTTTGGGAACAGAGAACTTCAGAGCGAAATGTCGGTACTTCGAGAGCGAGTGGTTCGCTGAAGCGCATATTACCTGCGCTTATCAGAAGGTTCCATGGGGAAATGGTAACCCGCTCCGCTCACAACTCGGAAACCTGGGTTCGATTCCCGGGCGAGGATTCCGATTTTCGCGGCATCGCACAGCGCTGCCTTTGAGAAAGGAAGCTCACACCTCACATCGCTCACCCATTGGTAGTTATAAGGCATTGAAAACTGAACGATGAACTGTGTGTCAGCTGTGTTGAAATAAAGTAAGTTTCTTTCCTTTTCTTATCGAAAGGCAAAACGCAGGCAACCGCAAGCGCTGCTGCTTCAGTGAGGTTCCTGATTGGCTGGCCAAGCTTCTCACGACGGACAGTTTACCGAGCGTTCGGACAAACCTTTGTGGAGTAATTCAACATCATGTGAAACAAATCCGACACAAAATATTGTGTTGTTGACTTTCAGAGTATGACCTTCAATACCTTGAAGAGTCCTTCAGGAATAAATTCTTATCCCTGACCAGCGCCACACCCACGCCGCAAGGCACTTGGTACGTTCGTACCCTCTTCGCCTTCCTTTGTCCAGAACGTCGACTTCATGAGCAGCGAGCTTTTTTCATTGTAAGCACCTCAATTCAATCTCACGGTCGATTTACATTGATAATTGCTCCCTCGGGTATCGTGGATACGATATGTCAACTTTTTTGCTCGCGCCTTTTTGCTCGCGCCTTTACCTCACATCTGTGAGGAAAGGAACAAGTGTGCGACCTTTGTGAGGAGAAATTCCACGTGTTGCTCGCCGTGCGCACGCGAACAAAAATAGTCCGCATAACATCAATCACACATTGATGCAATTCATAGATTTCAATTTCAACTGCCCGTAATTTTTTACGCTACTCGCATTTTTGATGCTCGACCCAGTCGGTTGTGACCGAAAGCGAAAGAGAATATAAAAAGACAAGCCTCCGGGTGACTGCCGATGCCAACTTCAACTCGGACTTTCTTCTATTTATGTTTCTATCGCTGCTCTTTTTCCTGCAGTAATTACCGACAGAAGCTTGTTCTTATGGTGAATGTGTGGGATTTTTGTCGAGAACGTTGTCATTCGCTGGCTTGGCGGACCGCAGCGAAGTATCATGGATACGGAGAGGGACCGTGCGGTCTCGCCCCTACAGCCACAGTGGCACAGGGCGTCCCACGGAAAGCGGTCTCGTCCCTACAGCCACAGTGGCACAGGGCGTCTCACGGAAAGCGGAGCCCGAAGTGAAAATAATGTAATTCAAAAACTATTCGTTGCATTCTTATTCTTTTTCGATCATATTCTTCGTCGAACGCTTTTTAATAAACGATTTTTTTTATGGGGACACCTAAAGACGAAAGTTTATTCTAGTCCCACTAAAAACACTGAATAATTGAAAGGAAGAATCACTAACAAATTCAGTGTACTGAAAAATGTTTCTTTCTTTCTCGCATTCTCTACCCTCTTCCCGGCACACCGCGGCCCCAACTCTGCTCTGAACCTCGACGCACCGACCGTATTAATTGGAACACTTCAATTAATCTACGTATTTTGATACAATATCCGTAATTTCTCTCTAGAACTTACTGTCGAACGTTATTTGAATCATTCATGAAAAGTTATTGAAAATTATACATTTTGGGATTTTTGACTTAGGAATGATACATCGTGGATGGATATAACGACCTCTGCTGTCAATTTCGAGCATGCATGTAGATACATTGACCAGAGTCTCTTGCAAGTAAAGGTCAATGTTGGTGCGGCCGCCTAACTGGTCCGACACACACACCATCACGCTCCCCTCAGCGTACAAAGCTCTCCGAGTCCGATAGATATTATTCATAACTAGTAGACACGACCGGCGCGGGCCAAATAATGTTAATTCTTAAGATGTCCTTTTATTTACGGTGACTCGGACATGAAATAATGCTATTTTCAGTATCACTGATACAGACTGATTTAGCCGACAGTCGTTATTAGTTTAGGAATACGGAGACGGGAATTTTTTCAATCTAAATCCTTAAGAGCGCTGTGCAAAGACGGACGGACAGACGGGCGGACAGATAAACGGGTGGACGGACAGACGGGCGGACGGATAGACGGGCGGACGGACAGACGGGCGGACAGACGAAAGGATCAATCAACCAACCAAGCAAGCAACACTGGGCTATTTTTATATAACCAAGTGCATAAAACTTTTCACAAATTTAATATGTTCAATAAGATTCCCATTGTAATAACGTAGGAAATATTTTGCACAAAAAATATATAATTTTATTTATGTACAAATTTAAGGACACACTTGATATTTTATCATAAAAGTGTTGATAAAAAGTCGAAGTCTACAGTGTCTGCATTTTGACGTTAATGATAGCTTTCCGACTGAAGAAATTAATATTAGGGCTGAATTAGTCCTCTAGAATAGCCGTTGGGTATTTGGTGCTCGCTGCAGGGGCTCATTAATGATCGTATTGTTCATACCTCTTACAGAATTGGCATCCATATTTACCTTGTGTTCACCTTGTGGTATAGAGGAAGTCTCCATACGGGTGGTAAGCTGGGTATCTGGGCTACGCCCTCTTTACCAGCTGCGTAAAAGAGTAAAGAGAAAGCGACAGTAGATACAGTATCTATGCTACGCCAGTAAATTCGTAGAGTAGAGAGGGAGGGTAGATATAAGGCGGTAGATGCGGTATCTATGCTACGCCATCCTTTTTTCCTACATAAAGTGTAAATTTAACTCGATAAGAACAACACTGAACCATTTATGAGGCATTTCTTCTGGGAGGCATTTGCGTATCAGTGTCTGCATGACCTTTATCTTCCCGGAATACGTGGTCGAACACTATCCGCCAGTCTCTTGCCTTATATATACGTGAGTATCTGCATACGTTACTGCATCTGTATCTACAGCTTCAGTAGCATGGGTTTTCATCGGTCACTCCCGTCCATCGGTCACTCCCGTCCACGAATTGGCCCATTTTTGGCATCGGCATCGCTGCCACACAAAACGCGTGCGCCATTACTTCGGTCTCGTGGTGTTGGCGTCATGAGATGCAGCCCCGCGCACTAGGCAATCGCAACAAAGGCAGCGCACTTAATGCTTAAAAATAAATCGACGACTGAGAAGAATTTTTCCGTGTGGAGGCTGGAGTGTAGCATTTAACATTATCGTTGGCTGACCTACAAAACTGCAAAGTGCAGAGTTTTTGTGACGCTGCGCCTACTGACTTCTGGACGCACGAACTCACCCTCTCGTGCAACCCTTCCCAGTTGACATAAGGGTATTGGTATCACATCGAATAATATTCTTTATTTCGCCAAACATTTATATATGTGATTTTCACTAAAGTAATATAAGAGTACAATGATTGACTTACCGATAAATGGCGCATTTAATCTACACCAATGTGTTTGCGGGACACCCACACCCACACACACCCACACACACACGCACATACATCCCACTTCACCTGCTGAAAATATCTGTGCCCCCCACACGCCTCAGGAGACTCAGAGAAGTAAAAGCGGACTCTTGGTGGTCGTGTACGGGTGTGCAGTTCATGTTTGCTGGCATCTGAAGCGTTTGAAACATTTATTTACCCCAAGTAATGTACGTCGGGCACAATGTTGCAATCAAATAAGAAATAAATAAAAGAAGAAGTCAGAATGTGCACCACTTTAGAGGCGAAATAAGCTATAAGGCTTCTAGAACAACCTATGTAGAAATGAGGACTTTAATTTACGGTACATTGATGATTAGTAATAAAAAAGCTTAGAGTTACACATAACTGTGTAGGTTGTAATCATTGAATGAGTCGCTTAAAATTACAAATTAGGGTACGAACACGGTACGAGTCAGCAATTGCAGTGAAACACTAATCTCGTTCAGGCAGGCGTTGCTCTGGTGAGCCGAGCGATTTATATTATTATTTAGTCGCTGATGCATGCGCCTTACTCTTAATGAGATTAGACCATGGTGCTCTTCAACAGTTCGTCTATGAAGCCTTAAATTACCTATTCTGTAAAGGGAAGAAACAATGACAAATTTTCATCATGAAGACTGAAATAACATCTTCAAGATTAAACTATCACGGTTTGCATAAAGTATTCAGTTTGCATGAGCGGAAATATTATCATTTCTTAAATGTGTATACACGTATGTTACATGTACGTATGATAAAACTTAATTTTATTTCGTTATTGTTTAAAAATATCATTTTTCCTCCTCCAATCTTATTTCGACAACAGTGAACAGGCAAATTCGTCTGACCATTTTGCCGCGCCCTGCATTTCAGTTGCCACAGAGTATCGTTATTAATTCCTAGACGTTTTACCGTTGGGCTTTCAATGCCGTACACTTACTGACGCGCGAGGGATGTGAGATTTAGACTTCCTTTTCCAAGGGAAGCACTCCGTGGTTACATGAAATTCAGGGCCTGAGCGGAAGTTTGAACGGCGGCGAGCCAGAGCGGCGAGCCTCTTTGATGCCTTAGGCCTAGCTACTCCGGAGCGGGATCTAATTTTTCAATTGAATATCACGATTCTGGAGCGTAAATTCGCTCCTCTTGCGAAGTCGAACTCGTAGAGTGCGACTTACTACTACGATTTTAAGAACCAAAACAGTGTTCGTTAAATTTGTAATGCAATATTAACATAATTTCTCTATATACTATTTCACAGTTGTTGGCTGGCTTGGTCCGTCTCTTTGTCACGCTTTTAAGGATTTAGTTTAAGAGAAAATTCCCGGGTCCGTATTCCTTAACTAATGGCGAGACTGTCAGATTCGGTATCAGTGATACTGAAAATAACATCATTCATGCCAGAGTTACGGTAAATAATAGGGCATCTTAAGAATTTAACATCATGTGTTCCGCCATTTTTGGCGAGGCGCGTCTACTAGTATATTACAATATCATAAATTTCATAACTCCAGTTCCTCTCCAGATAATATCCTCGCTACAAAAATATAAGGCGATGCAATGGGCCACCCTGACGCTTCGACTAGAAGCAACACCCTCGTATCTAAGGGAGCGTCACGGCTAGTTGCCTTACACCGCCCCACGTGAGGAGTAAACACTCCTAGGTTCGGTTCTCGCAAAGCTCGGAGATGCAGAAGAGCCACGGGCCCGTTTGAGAACAACCCCTCGCTCACTGTAAGCGGTCACCCATTAAATCCGGCGCCTTGGAAGTAATCCCTCGTTAATCCGAAGATTTCAATGGCAGCAGGTCACACTGGAGTGAGTTTTTAGAGGGTGCCAGTGTTTTTGTCGGAGTCTTCAGCGAAAACTGATCTGCTCTTTATTTTTTGTGGACTTATTGACACTTTCATCTGTTGCCTTGATTCGGGTGTGTGTGTTGAGGAGAGTCAACGTGTACGAGTACTCGTACATGCGCATCAACGTGTATGCATATGCATCATGTATGGGTCTCAACATATATCAATATGCATCAACATGCATACATACGCATCATGCATATGCCTCAATATATATCAATGGGCATCAACATGCAAACATACGCATCATGAATATGCCTCAACATATATCAATGTGCATCAACATGTATGCATGTGCAGCATTCAATGGCCTCAACATATATCAATGTGCATCAACATGTATGTGCAACATCATCTATGAACACAACTATTCTCAAAAGAGTGATGTTATAGGAAGGGCGGCGGTTATGGTGAAAACTGGGATCTAGCATTTAGAAACACAACTTTTTTAGAAACAATGCACACATTCGTAATAAGGGACAAAAACATAAATAACTAATTGACTGCCTGACCAACTGAACTTACCTCATTGGACAACCCCGTTATATGCTTCAGAGAATTTGACATGCGTATTATTAAAATTTTAATTATTAAAAACAAAACCATCTATACGCTATTTCGGCCTAACATTATTTTCTGTAATCAAAACTTCCGCGGCATCTTGGCTTATACATTCGACGGCAATTTTCTCCACAATGCTTATCAACGAGAGAATAAATTGGTAATCATCAAAATTGCTCGGACTTTATTTAGTTTTTCCAACGCTGGCTCGCGGGTTTCTTACTACTTCCAGAAGTTTACATTAGCAACTATTTTTCACGAGTTTCTGATTACGGATTTTTGTTATACAGTAGGTTTCTTATTACATAGAAGTTAACCTTAATTAAAAACTATTATTGTCGAGTATTTTGCTATGGGTTTCTGATTACATCTAGAAGTTTAGATTATAAATTGGATTATTTTCGAGTGTCATATTACAGATTTATCATCACACTCACTTACAGGTTTTTATTACATCAATTCACGGGTGTCATACGGCGGCTTGCATATCCTACTCACTTACGGGTTTCTTACGAGGCGTTTCTTGATATACGTTCTTACGGGTCCCTCATTATAATTAATTAAGTGATATTAAAGAACATGTTCGTACGAATATTTTCGCTCCTACGCTAGACGTTGAATGAAAATATATCTGCATAAGCATTTTTTACAATATGTCTTCATAGCATTACAGGTCTCACAAAAATGTGCCGCTCACCGTAGAATATAAAAAATTCCCCAATATTAGAATAATTTTCTCATGCATACCTCAGTTTAAATGAGCCGCATTCCTCACGCATCCCTTTGTCCTATTCCTTCGGCCTAATATTAAGCGAATTATAGATACTCTCAAGTGAGAACTGCATTTTTTCTTGGCTCCCCTGTATATATTTAGCCTTTATCTATAATATTCATGCAGGCCTGCTGACCTCCAATGAACTGACCATCAAATCCTAGTAAAGCGAGCCGCAAAAAGATAAGCAAATGTAAAGTATACTCGTTGTAGCGATTATCTAAATATAATACTGAAACTCTGATCATTTTGCTTGTATGCTACTTCGTAACCGTGCACATTTCTTCTTCAGTAATAACGTAAGGCAGAGATTCGAAACTCTTCTCTCGGTAATTATAAACGGGTTTTCTTGTCGCATCGTCGCCAATTATCGTTGTGATGAAAGTGAATTAATTATATTCTTCGGCTTTGAGTTGAGAAATAAAGAAGCATCATTAAAGGCTCGTACCGGTCTTTAAATAGTGACCTAACGGGTTACGGGTGACTTAGCCTCGTACCAAGTTGCCTGAACTGATGTCGCGAAGCACATGTACGTGAGTACTGTGAGTACTTTTTACCTGTGTACGACGCGCTTTAAGTCTGCGTACACACGCTGGAATCGCTCACCTCTGCGGACCGTACGTTGTAGGTTGCTGTACGGATAGTTATCACTTGGTAATTTGCTGCGTTAAAAGTATTGAATAATATGTTACATTCTTTCGCTTCGTGCGCGCCTCAGTTAGTTACCTCAAAATAATATATGATTGTAGCGTTTTTTGAAAAATATCACGCGCTTTCAAGTGTTCATTAAAACATTCAGTTGTTTTTACTCTAAATTTCTTAATAAAGGTCAAAAAAGTATGGAAAATATTGTTAGGAAATTACCAATAGATGACTGTCCCGATACTGCGTTCATGGATACTTTATTGAGATTTCGAAGTTACGATTCGAAAGAACCAGAACATTTACCACGCATTCTCCGAAATTAACTCACTCCCAATATCAAGTTTGCGAAATCGCCTGTTTTAACATGAGAAGCTAAACCACGCTTCACATTGACGCAGTCTTCTCGAAACATTTTTTCAGCAGTAGCTAGTAATTAGAAGCATGGACCATGAAGCATTATTCCATTAAAGTTCCTCGTTGAAGCGAGTCGTGCTCATAAGTAGCGAGTCTGTGAGGTGCCCCATACCTACAGCTGGACGGCGACCCTGAGGTGCCACGCTGGGGTCTGGGCTAAATAATGGCAAATGGGCGGCGGTGCAGGTCACTTGAGTGGTGTCTTAAAGTGGCACCTCGGCGGCCTTGTATCTGTGATACCCACTGTGGGGCCAATTATGCCACAACAATCGCTCCAACATTGCTGTCGATTATGCCTCAACAATCGCCCAAACAGTGCTGCCAATCATGCCTCATCACTTGTCCAAATAATCCTGTCAATTACGCTACAACAATCGCCCAAGCAGTGCTGCCAATCATACCCCAGCAGTTGCCCAGGCAGTGCTGTGAATTAAGCTACAACAATCGCCCAAGCAGTGCAGCCAATCATGCCACAACAATCGCTAGAGAACAATTACTGGGAGCACTTTTCCAGCAAAGCGGGGGGAGCTGGAGACGACCAGCCTGCCTCAATCTACCCAGCAGCATTGGGTGAGGCTGTAACTGCCAACACGCCCTAATTTTGGGTGAGACACTCTCAGGCTGAACAATTACGACTCGCAGGGTTAATTCAAATAAAAAGCCTCAGTTCCTGTACTTGAGATTCTTGCACGGCTCTACATAAATATCTCAAGGCTTAAAAATTTTTTGACTCACTGTTCCGATTTTTATCAAAAACATTTTCTTGCTTATAATTGACTGACCTTGTATCCATACCTCGGCGCTTATAACATAGTTTAAGTATCCATCTTACAAAAAATGAAACAAAGGCCTGTTGAGATTACATATGGTCAATTTTGAAGCTTTGCGTAACGCTGATACGTCAAATGTAGTGTTGACTTCAGTCCAGTTTCATTTTATCACCCTGTACATGAAAAATGAATAAACAAAAGTATTTTGAACCTGAAAAATTAGAAACAAAATTGCAAAATGTGTACTTGCATATGAGAAACAAGAATACTTTCATTCAATTTATAGTGAATTTCGTTTTCATTGGACCAACAAATGCATGGGATCATTCTCATGCCCTGTATATCCTGCGTAAGTACGGCGCTGCCGTATTAAACTGATGACAATCTGAGGCCGTGTTCGGTATCTTGGCTACGGCAGCCAAGGAGCGCACGGAGGGCACCCACCACAACCTCACGTCGGCATCTAAAGCGACACCGACGGGGCGTGGCAGGTCTCGAATAACAGCTTCACTTATGTAAGGCACAGCTTGTTACTCATGTTACACAGCCAATGGGTATGACCTGCGATCTTTATCTGTGTAGTGATGTAGTGGGTAGCGTGATGGCCTCACAGCCGAAAGGGCCTGGGTTCGAGCCTCGGCTCAGGTGGGGCTTTTCACGCGACTGCGGAGTACNACCACACCAATAGTTGTAAGGCATTTAAAACCCAACGGTAAAGCGTGTTGGAATAAATAATGGTTCTTGTGTTGTATCTGAGAAAGTTCCTTAAAATAACACAGTTCTTCTGCCAGAATTACCTAAGAATGGTGTTCGTTTGTCATTCGAAGTTGATGCACATATGGGTTAATTATTTCCTCTCCTACCCAGATGTATTGTGGAGCGAGCAATGCATGTGCACACGTGCGTTCAAACTTTCGCTCACCTGAAGGCTTCTGTTCCCTCATGTACGTTTAATTTGTAGTCAAATTACAACGTACGAGTATGCTTTGTAACTGACCTTCGCAGTTACGTGTGTGATTTGCCGAGTTTTTGTGTTAAAAATAACATGTCAAAAACATAACCCGCACCAAGAACGATAATTTCATCATTTTTCCACGATAATGCGTTCTTTTTCTTGTCGACTCACGCTCATTTTGCCGCTTAATTTTGCGCATTTTGCAGCTTTAATACTGCGGCTTCAATACTGCAGTTTCAATACTGCAGCTTCAATACTGCTTCTTCAACACTGCCGCTTCAATACTGGGGCTTCAACACTGCAGCTTCAATACTAAAGTTTCAAAACTGCAATTTCAATACTACAACTTCAATACTGCAGTTTCAATACTTCAGCTTCAGTACTGCGGCTTCAATACTGCAGTTTCAATACTGCAATTTCAATACTACAACTTCAATACTGCAGCTTCAATACTGCAGCTTCAATACTACAACTTCAATACTGCAGCTTCAACACTGCAGCTTCAATACTGCGGCTTCAATACTACAGTTTCAATACTGCAATTTCAATACTACAGCTCCAACACTGAAGCTTCCAGGCATTAGCTTTTTTATCCTTCAACAATTTAATTTCAACATCATTATGAATTGTTCAGACAGCCTTTCAAGTTCTCAGGTGACTTTCCTCACAGTTAAACTTTACATTTACAAACCTTTAACAGGCCCAAATTCCCTTTGAACATATCAGCGACCGTTATGCGTGAAACACACGCTAAACTAACCTAATTTCATACAAACACCCAAACACCAAACAGACAAAGCGAAGGGGCTTAGTCTCCTGCAGGAGCTGAGTAGAGGGCGTAGAGGGACGCGGTCTACTGACGGAGGCACAAGCCCGGTGGGAGAGAGAGGCCCCTCACTCCGGGTCCTGGACACGATCGCTGGGGGGAAGGTGAAGGTCGCGAGGCGTCCGTACAACGGCGGCCGCCCTCAGCTACGCGAATATCGAGGCGTCTCGGCTCATTATTGGACTTAATTTATCATTTATTTATAATCACTGATTTGGTTTGTCACCCAAACCTGTTCTGGTCAAACCGACAGGTGCCTCGATGCGTCTCTACATCACCAAAAAAAGATGACTGGGTCAGTTCCACATAGCTTCATACATTCATTACCCAGACAAGAACACGCTTAATGAAGCCACTTGACTAAATCTGTCTCATCACGTCCGAGTGCTAAAGGTCAGAATCTCAGTACCCCCTGGGCGTAGTTATTTCGAATTTGCGCGCAAGGTTTGCTTCATCCAGGCCGTTGAGTGTTTGCTGAATCATTCACGTATTCAGTAGGGACTCGACCTCTGAATTGGTGCTTGGTATCCGACCCAGATTGGCACTCATTCCAGCAAATCAAACGGACTTCTCGTGGGCTCAACAGTGCGAGTAGTAGCGTGCTTGCCTGTTAGTCAGGAGGTCCCAGGTTCGATACTCCGGGCGGAGTGCTTCCCTCGGGAAATGAAGAATAAACACAATACGCGCAAGCAGGTGGCACACCAGTGTGGTCTTAGACTACTCCTAACTATTCCAAGGTATTCAAGGCTCGAATTTGTGTACTGACCTCTGTGAGATTGTATCCCAGATACGTAAAATCCGCGTAGTTTTGCCGTGCTGCCTCGACAGGTGGTGTGCCAATTAGATTAATGATATACATAAAATGAGGTACGTTCATTATTGAATAGTACACCAATCACTGATATGTGCATGAGTGGTACGCCAATCAGTGATAGGGTAACCAACGGTTCCACGCTAATCGCGTGAGTAATCGCGATAGGGTATTCGCGATCCATTGAATCTACGCTAATTAATGGTATACCAATCAGTGATCCCGACTCTAGAGTGCATGTATCTCTTTTCCGACTTACGAGTGTAGGTACCTAAATCTCTTATCTTCCCCCAAACCAACGTTCCGTCCACAAAAGCAAGCCCGGCATGACATCCATTTTCCGACGTAAATCAAAGGTCGAACGGGAGGCGCCAGCTCGTGCCAACCAATCTTGAAGTGAAAGTACAATTTCAGAATGGAGTATTTTAACGCACCCTTCGAGGCCCTGCGGGGCGTGAGACACAACTCTGTGGTGCTCCAATGGTGCAGGCGTGGGGCTGCTGTTAGTGACCTGAAAATTGTGCGCGTAGGTTCTGATTTTTAAAAATAAATGCCTAACATTTTACAAAATACATGAATATTTGTGTTAAAATTTTCCCATTCAACTTCAAACCCTAAAATCCTGTGTCTGGGTCTTCATAGGCTAATTAGGAGGGCACGCAGGGCGCCACAAGGCGGCCGTTAATTCGGGGCAGCGTCCGGGTGGACGCAACCGCCCTCCAGGGCAGCTCAAAGTCAGGCTGCCTGGGGCACACACCCTGTCAGGACACACCCTGTCAGGACACACCCTGTCAGGGCACACACCCTGTCAGGGCACACACCCTGTCAGGG
>VOMN01045331.1:0-13368 GCA_014899125.1 Orchestia grillus
ACTTTTTGTTATGTCCAAAAACCTTTTGTATCGTTTCCATATTCGCTTTGAAAATAAACGTCTAAACGTCTAAACGTCTATAAGGCCCTCAACGAAAATTAGAACGAGCATACTCGTTCCATTCGACTTTGACAAAGCTGATGGTTCCAACATGACAGCAACCAGAAGCACTACACTGAATGGGTGATTGAATTGCTAAATTGGTGAACAAGGCACAAAAAATTAACGTTTTTTGGTTTGCCGTTGGAGTCACCAGACCTCAATTGAATCGAAAACTAGTGGCGAAAGCTGAAAGTTCACGTTCATACAAGAGACTCCAAAACCTTGAGTGAGCTGAAAACAGTCTACAAAGAAGAATAGACCAGAATTCATATAATTTTTGCATGAACCTAATTAAAAGTTACGACAACCGCTTGGTGAATGTAATTAATCTTACTTATTTGATTTGAATTTAATTAATCCTCAAGTTCGAACATGTGGATCCCACTTTCCGATAGAGAAATGCGCGCCAAGTGCATGAATAATTTCGGGGTAAGAGTACCCCTTCAACGTGCGAAGTAACTTTCGTCACGTATAAGAGCCTCAGAAGACGCAACTTTGTACATGCGAGCTAGTTCGAAAGCTGAATAAAAATTGAACTTATATTTTTGACCGAGTATCTAGCTGATATGCAGGGTAATAATTCGCGTACTATTGCAGTACAAGAGGAATACATGATAAATACTGATGTCGATTGCGGTCTTCGATACTCTCACATCATTTTTTCGGAAAATGAAGGGCGACACGGAAAACAATTAAAATCAATTACCTCACCTTTGTTTTGAGCACTACCTCACCTTTTTTTGAGCACTACCTCACCTTCGTTTTTAAGCACTACCTTACCTCCGTTTGAGCAACACTTTACCTCCGTTTGAGCGCTACCACACCTCCGTTTGAGCACCACCTCACCTCCGTTTGAGCATCACCTCACCTCCGTTTGAGCATCACCTCACCTCCACAGCATAGGAGAGCTCCATGATGCGGCAATTGCGCCGGCCTGGTACCTCAGCCCGCACCAGGAGCGGCTCGCCAAACATTTGGCAGCTGTCTCCGGGGGCGATGGACCCTTTCTTGATGCAAGACTTCTGAAGAGATGTGCTTCTGGTATCCTTTGGCGTGGTACGTCACGTGCTGGTATGTTTGATAACATTATCTTGCTATCTTAAGTCATGTTAGAAAGCAATTATTCGATCAAATGAAAAAAATGGAGTACTCCAAAATTATTGCTATTTTTCACATTAGAGCAAATATTACTGTAATTAAACATGATTGCGGCCAGACGTCAAGTACTTAGTTGCCCAGGGTTACTTGAAAAATTATTCCTTCTGTTCCTGAAATAAATTATGAAAAGCATTGCACTTCCTTGCATCAAGAGATCAACAGTATCAACTGCGTAACATCCTTTACCTACTGGCCCATTCTGAAATATAAGACGCCCGCGCTGTGACCAAGCAATGATCCAACTGCTCTGTGGAATAAAATCTTCGGAAAACAGAGTCCAATTGGCTTTTCATCTTAGCCAGGATGTTACCATGAGGAGTAAACGTCAGTGTGACTCGACACTAAGAAATATTTCGGTACAACCGGTGTTTTTATTCATTACTGGTGGATGGGTAGGCGAAAGCACTGCTTTACAGGTTTCGTAGGAATGCTGAAACGCATTTCTAATACATTTCAATTCTTTACAACAATTACACAAAAATTGTTTCGGTAATAGAGGTCTACTAGAAGCACGAGGACCAATAAAATGATTGATATGCTTATTCCTCTTTAAAGAAGAATAGACTTGAAACACGAAGTTTGAAAGATTATGCAGATATAATTAGCCATTTAACCCTTTCACTCCCGTTGGGATAATAGAAAACATTGGGCTCGCTTGCAGAACAAGTGATATGAAATTCATTGCACCACAGATGAAAGTGGGATCTAATTGGCTGAGAGTTCACACGAGGCCGCCAGTAACTGGCGAAGCGTAGGCACTGTGACATCACCAATGTCGGGTAGGCGCCAATAGCACCCCAGAACACCCACACAAAAATCCGTGGGACGCATTAACCCAACGGAAGTGAAAGGGTTAAGCTCAATATGGAAAAAATTCTTCATCAAGTTTAATCATGCTCATAGGATGACTAGCATGCCTAGGCAAATTAGCAGTAGACGGAAAATAACTAACCTGATAGAGTGCAACAATGGTGCCCGTGATTTCTTCTGAGCTCTCATTGGTTATTTCCCCCCATAGTTTGAAGTGCTCGCCAATGACAGCCCCGGAATGGTCACAGCGGATGTCAAAAGATACAAAATCCTTCAAGCAGCACAAGTAGGAGGACTTTTTTGACGACTGTAACACTAAAGGGGCCTGGGTGTAAATGAAAAAATTCCTGTATAAAAATCAAATTTCAAAAAGAGGTCAGCATCGAAGGTTAACTAAAACACAAATATGGCATGTCTAAAATATGGATCAACTTTAAACTTCATTGAAAACTTCCTCAGAGACATTTGAATTGTAATCCTTCAGTCTTGTGTGGAAGTGATTCTAACAACAGATTACGATTAAGAACCAAAGATCACCCATAAAACTTCTTAACCAACAGAACTCAGTCAAATGCTGTCTACGGAGCTCTCAGCCTTTTGTTGAAAGTTCTTTCGAACAATAATCGTCAGTGCTTCGCCCAAAATCTCGATGAATACATAGGAGTAAAAAAGCTGTAGTGAAGAATATTCAGTAAGTAGTTCAAGGAATCACTAAGTCGGAATTTAGTTAAGGACGATTAATGAGCCAAAATACCAGACAGCGCGCGAGACACCTATGTTTAAAAGAATCCAAATGTAGTATCATGTCTAGGCTTTTAATCGCTGTTTCTTTCACTTTACTTTTTGAACTTTAGTTGTGTGAAAGGCCTAAAGGCCCGGGAGGCTCGTCACGGCAAGGTATTGTACATTCATCTCACATTTAGTTTTCTACCTGTATCAGGGAGTTACGTGACCCTTGTTTCTCATATCAAAAACGACGGAAAACATCATGGAGCTTGTACAGCGCATATATCCAATTGTGAAGAAAGTTCATAGTGCGAATGTTAATTGCTCTAGTTTGCATTCTTATCCAGGTAGATTGAGTAACCCTACCCTACTTAAAATCAAGGACGTCTGGTCGGTGAATTAAGGATGATCAAACGTGAACTTAATCATCGCTGAATCCCCTTCGAAATGCCCACTTTTTTGGCCGAAATTATCGGCCTTTAAATGCCCGCGGCCATTCGCGTCGCTCGTCTATGCCAAACGTCCCTGCTCGGTCCTTCACGTCCATGACTGTTCCTCTACGTCCACCTTCACCCGCGATACACCTTCGATTCGCCGGTGGCCGTTCTTGAATTTTGTGTTAAAAAAACTTTCGAACGCTCGGAGCAATGACTCGTCTCTGAATCTCACCTGAATTTTTCATATGTATATAAATATGTGTGTGTGAGTGTGTGTAGAGGAAACTGTTGTACAATGGACCTCGTGTAACTCGGACCTTTTGTTGATTTTAGCCCTATACAAGTTCTTATATTAACTATTAGTTGTATTAAAGAGATCTACTAGTGTCAAATCTCTCAAACAAAACTAAAAGTTACCTGAAGAAACCACCCTATCAATAATCAAGAACGTTTAGCCGGAGGATTGAGGAAGACACGGTCGATTAGGGGCGAATTAAAGGCAAGTCGGGCGCCTTGACCTCAAAACGCTGCCGTCTCGCTTATATTAGCGTGCGGCCGAACAAGGACGTGATATTCGAAGCTGGCCGTCCGTGGATTAGGGCCAAGAATCTATCGGTTGTTTATGGCCAGCCTGTGGCAGAGATTCTCGTGTGGAACACTTTTACAGCACGGCAGGCTGAATTGCAAAGCTGAGAGCATTTTCTCATTCCATAATCAGCAAATAAAATGGACTCGTCCAAAATATCAGTTGATCCCGTTACCTGGCTCAGTTTAGTCGAAAGCGTAGAAGTAGATTAGGTCATCACCCTGCTAGCCATATTATTGAAGGAATTGCGGCACATACAGACTGAACGCACTTCTGCAAGTTGGTTTTTCAAGATGCGATAACGCAAGCTGCAGCCTCGTATCGTCCGGTGTCTCGCGATAACGAGCGCCGACATGCGGAGATACCGCGGGGAAACCCTGCAGAAACTCCACGCTCTAGTGAGCATTTGATGCGCGTTGGGTGTGTAACTGGCCACCCTTTTCCAATATATTTATTAAGACTTCAACGTGGTCTAATATATTTGTGAGCTAACACGTTTGAGTAGAAGTAAGAAAAATTAGATAGCTCACAATACGAAATAATACGAAACTTCATGAATTACACAAATTTTCCATCAATGAAATTTTAAATTTATTGAAAGTTTCACCAAATGCCTGCAGTTCTACAATTGACAATAAATGATCGAAATTTCTTTTTTATCAAGGTGTAGTTCATTGCGTGATTGTGTTGAACCCTCTTCGTGCATGATGTGGTATTTTTAGTCATTTAAGGTTATGCTTGTATCTCTGTAAAATACAGTGACACTTGAAGTATTTTAAAATTTCAACAAGTGTTACCTGTGAGATTTATGAGGTAGGTATAGCACAGAATATAAAACAAATGCGCGGAAAAGCAGGGCTTCATCATCAACACTATAACATGACTGAGTGCCACGATGCAAGAAACTAACACAAGGTGCCCAAAAATAACAACATGTTTTGCACGTATCGCAAATTTTTGGGTCAAAGTTCATACGACCTAAATTATTCTCATGTAGTATGATTCATATTCTGCGATCTGTTTTTCAGACTCAAGACCGGCAGACGTCTTTGGTATGCTAATTAATACAAGGCAATTTCTTAAATGAACTCACTACTTCAATTTCTTTTGCTAATCTTTAATCAAGTTAAGAGCATGGGACAAATAAAGTCACTCAGAAAAATATAATTTGTTGTCAACTAAGTATTTCAGTGTCACCTTAGCAATCTCGAATTACTGTTATGCTGAATGATTGAAGGTGGCTCTGAAAGTGAAGCTTCTTATTTTTACAACCGGTAGGAAAGAATCGTAGATTGTTCTGATGATTGAACTTTCACTCTAATAGATGAAATTTTCATGTCTGTTGCAATATCATCTCAGTTCAAATGCAACAGTCAAAGGAAGTACGACTAATTCTTTTCGCAGATGTGCTTCAAAAGCGAAAATGCGCCATTGAATTCTTTCACGTACAATAGTTACACTGATGCTTTGTGGATTTTTACGAAGCTGATACAGTTGATATCGGCAGGGTTAGGAGATAGGTACGTCGTTTCCAGAGTAGGGACTGAAACGTGTGACAAATCGCACTAAGGAAGGCCATGCACAACCACCACACCGTTTAATGAAGCACGCAGAGATCAACTTTCACGGTTACATCACAGATAACAGTTTCATTGAAACATAGGCCCGATTGCTTGTGTAACGCCTAAGATGCAAAAAAAAGTTGTTTGGAACACGTCAACGTCGGGCAACACTCACAAATTTGAAAACGATGAAATGGGTGAAAAAATGTAGTTTGAGGGTTTTGTTTTGCCCACCTTAAAAACCTCAATCCGGTGACCTCAGACTTCTACTTTCAACGGCTTCTGAAAGAACGAAAACTTTAGCCGCGTTTCCCTGACAGCAAGGCCATCATAAGCGCAGGGACGAAGTGGATCGCCTTGGAAGAAAGGGACTTATACTAGAGAGGCATCTAGACCCTTGCTCATCGCTATAGGGATTCAAAAACTGTTGGCACTACGCGGAGATGAAAATTCTAGAAGGACAGTATTCGCTTATTTTAATGATCTTCTCTCGTTCTTGTAGTTCCTTAACGTTTATGTAAAAATATTGCGGTACAACTCTGTGCACCGACTTTTATCCAAACTATTCTCAAGCTTCAATAATCGACCTGCTAAAAAACTTTTCATCGGCGTTTTCCGTACTCGGAAGATATTTAAGCTACGACATTTGAGTACAAGTAAGAAAAATTAAGTTGCAAACAGTACGAAATACTACGAAACCCCATGAATAGCATAATTTTTTTCAACAATAACATTTTGAATTTATTAAATTTTTTAAACCAATGATTGTCAGAGTAATTTCGAAAATCCCCTAGAAATAGCCCCAAATTTCAAGTCTTTTACAAAAGTTGGCCCAGAAGTCTACAATGAAACGTCTAAAGCTATTCTGCGTAAACCCTCAAACGGAGAATGAAGTATTATTTCAGATCTTAATACAAAGAAAAAGTGGAGACCTAGTCCTGTTCATTTATGAGACACAAAGTACTCGTTGAAAAACACAAAGACGGTTGGGCATGACAAGATCAGCCTTCAGTTTATCAAAGACAGTTTCTCTGGTACTGCACCACTGCTTCGTTTCATAATCAATACATCGATTGCCACTAATAAATTTTCTGATCAATTGAAGCATTCCATAATTAAACAATTGCTCAAATCTGGTGATATTAATACAGCATCCAATTACAAACCGATCAGTCCATTACCCGTTCTGTCAAAGATACTTGAAAAAGTAATAAAATATCAGCTCTCCATCCGTCTAGATGAATCTAACTTACTACACGGAAATAAGTATATGCAAAGAAAGAAAACAAAGTACCCAAGATACCCTGCGAAATATCACTGGAAACATATAGAGTGATATAGACAAAAAATAATGTAACTCTCTTGCTGCTCCTTGACCACTCGAAGGTATCTGATAGCGTTGAAAACAAACAGTTTATGCAAAAGATCCCTAACCTAGAAGTAAACTCTATGGTTTGAGAGCTATGTATCGAGCAGATCCCATGCTGTTTCCCTATCGCCTTTTTTCAGTAATGACTCTAGGGTACCTCAAGGATCAATCCTCGGCCCTCTTCTGTTTTCTATTTTTNTGTTTTCTATTTTTATAAATGATTTCCCATCAATGCCACCGAACAAAACAATCTCGATGAATACGAATGGTGTGCAAATCGCAATAACAAGTAATCCACACAAACTACTGAAAACTTGCTATTGCTCAATATATTTCAAATTTTAACTTAACTTAACTTAACCTAAAATTTTAACTTAAAGCAAGTAAAATGCAATTTATCACCTTCGAGTCTAAAGATACGATAAAAAGCTACTTAAACTCACTCTGACGCTTGGGAACGAGGTAATCGATCCTGTAGAAAAAGTACAAAATTTATGGGTGTGAATTGACCATAACATGACCTTTAAGCTCACGTTAAAAAAACATGTTATATAATAAATGGAACCCTAATGTTTTTTCATCGGGTAAAAAAAGCATTAGACAAAAAAACAGATTATTAGCAATTCAATCTCTAGTATTATCACGTTTTGACTAGTGTAGTTTGCTGTGGTGAAATATCTCTATATCTCTTCAGAAGAGTTACAGAAATGCATGAATTTCGCTGTCAAAGTTATTTGTAACGGTAATTTTAAGAAATGTGATCATGCGACCCTTCGCTTAAAAAATTTAGCTGGATCCCTTTACAAGAAAGGTTTTGCTTTCGTAAAGCAAGATATGTTTTCTCTTCATTATACCTGCCTCAAAGCAATACAACAATTGTAAAATACCTGCCTCCCAAAACAGTAAGTAAAAAGACAGTTCATGAGAAACGATGCCCTTCTAATCAACCGGTCATTCGACATAGGGCAAAAAGCTCTATCAATCTCAGGACCCTCGCTGCAAAATGATCTTCCTCTTTATCTAAAAAATCTCCGATCACCAAATGATTTCAATCAAAAAGTATCTTGTCATTTGAATCTCAACAATAACGCACACGAATACATATCAATGTATATCTGCTTGGATATCAGTGCATGTTTCCAATCTTATCCTCGAAATTTACTTTAGCGTTACTCATGCTGTTTGTTCAGTATTCATGAACAGAACTTGTTCACACTGGCTAAGACTGCTGTCCCAGAATATGCGTTTAGTTTTCTTGCCCATCTAACGTCGTACAAGAGCTAGCGGGTGTGGAATTTTTTTCACAATTAAGTCTCTAAATCTGTTCTAGCGTCGTTCACCCCAATATTTTCGTGTTATGATTATAAACAAGACTTCTAGGATCCGGTTGAAACCGTTATCTAAGAATAAATGTTTTATTTTTTGTGTATGTTCTCAACGGCAATTGACACTGGCTTTCACAGTACGAGTGCGGAACTATCGTGGCAATGCTTGTTAACGGCGTACAAGAGCGTGGATGTAAAACTTTTAAAGAATTGTTATGATGCACCTCTATCTTAAAACATCGATTCCTAATTGTGTCTAAGTCTACTGAAATGTAGATTTTTTTCGTTCATACACGCCATCATTTGCTACTCGATTATTTCATCATCATTTGTTTAAAAAATACCAGTATTAAGGTGTGAATTTTTGTAGCACCTCGCAGGAATCACGATATGGGAAATCATAGTTATTTAATCCAACACAACTCTGTGTATTCTAAATCATTATATATATTATTTTATTCTATTTATCAATGATGTAACATGTCCAGTAGTATGTTCCTATTGTAATGGTTTGTCTATTAATGAGATTTTTTATCTTTCCATGAATGACGACGTATTTCAGCGAATTTGTATGGTTATTTAAACTATGCATTTTTCATCAAATCGCAGTGGGCGAGGGCAATCAGATACCAAATTAGAAATCATAACTTAAAGTGCTAGTACCGTTCGGATTTTTATTCTGACACTGAATTCTTGTTTAGTTATTGTCAATTTATTTACCATATCTTGTGTCACGTGATTCACATATTTTAGGAATAAATTATTGTCTTTCTCTCTAACAGCTTAAGTTTACTGAGTACAAGTATGAACTCACATCGTACCGTTAATATGTGTTTCGTAACAACAAGATGGCGGTAACTGTACCGTCGTACTACAACTCTAATTTGAATTATAAATGTCTCATTCTACACAATTCGAACCAAGTAAACTATCTTATGTATCAGAAAATTAAGTTCAATTAAGGCCGTTGAAAAGTCATAACTGCCTTTTTTGATCATAGAGAAATATGCCTTAAAATTACGCGAAGTTTTTTTGGTTAAATGTTAATTTGTGGTACTTATCTCCGAATTAAGAATCACAATTAGAAGTCCCAATTCGACTTCCACACTTCATTTTAAAGTTGTAGCCTTACTGTTTGAAAACCCAAGTGTTTTCAAATGATGTAACTTTGTATGTGGCTGATTTCGGAATAATCAATTTTAATTTCTCTCTCTCAAAGCTTTTTGTATTACCGACGTCATTGACTGAAGAAAAATGATATACTCCCTCCTCCAGTTTTGACTTTGGGAATAGTAATTTTTGTCGGTCAAGTAGTTCACCTTCTCCTCCCATCTTTAGACACGGCGCTCTTTCCGACAAGGTTAATTTGAATTTCGTCAGAATAATTCAATGAAATTATCTGAAACATGTCCAAAATTCTCCTAACTTTAAAGTCGGAGGACAATGGAGAATAACATCCAACTTTACAGAAACTGTTCCAAGATAAAGTTACACCCACTTTGTATTCGTATACAGGTAAATGTGTTACACTCTTTTCCCGTAATGGTTGATCATATTTCACTACACGTTTTAAGTTCAATTTAACATAAATCAAGTACAAATTGAAATAAATCAATTTTAAATTTAAAATATCAGTCTCAAAGTAAAAAAAATCGGTTTCAAATTTAAATGAATCATTACCTAATTAAAATAAGTTATATTCAAATTAAATATCTCATTTTACTTCTTTGCTTCATTTTAAACTATGTCCACCGAATAACTTTTAGTGATTGAAAATTTTGCTTTCACGCTAAAGTTATCGATACTGGGATTTTTTCAAATTTGTCTTGAAATATCGATACGTACGAAAAACAAGTGCAAATATACATCAGTATGAAGTTTAACAAACATCCACATAGGTGAATAAAATGCGAAAGTACACAACAGAGCAAAAAAATCAATATTCATTATTCCTACATAGGGATGTAACTTGCACTCTGGATTGCAAAGAAATGAATGTAGTGGGAGAATTTAACACAATGTGTATTATTCAGTGCTTATTACTACTGAAAGTGAGCATATATTTAACGTTCCCTGGAAATTTCTTAATTAAATTTAGCCGTATTTGTTTCAGCTGAAGAATACGTTCTTTTAAACGATTTTGAATCAAATATTTTACTCCCAGTGTATCTTGATTTCAGTGGCGGCTATAGTACCCAAACTTTGAATTGCTTTCACTGCTGTGCTGACCTCGTCAAGAAGGATACCTCTGAAAGTACAATTTTCAGATTTAAACATGTTTCAAATGACGTATCAAAGAACGTTTTACACTGAAAAACATTTTCCAAACTTCGGATAGAACTTCACAGGACAGTCCCCTTAAATACCAAAGTTACGTTTGAGTGATCATTATTCACAGCGAAAAGTAGAGTATAAATATTCACAGCTGCACAAATGAGAGTGCAAACTATGTGCATGAAAATGTCATGCACGTATTTATTATATATATGATTACATGAATCCTGAAAATATAGTATTCTATATTCATAACGGGTCTGCCAGCAAAAATTTTATGTGTAAAAAGATATTTATAGTCATGTTTTTTTTTAATTTAATGTTTTTAAAATGTACGTCGAATAATCAAACTAAGGTATGAAACTATTAATTTCGAAATTTTCAGCAAAACTGATTTAACGCTGAATTTCAGTAGGAGTAAACATTGGATAATATACATTGTGCTAAATTTCCACACGGTGTATATGTCTTTGTTATTCAGAGTATTATGTTGTTCGAAAAATAATAACCGATTTTAGGGTGTTATTTTTAAAATTGATTTTACCTATGAATTTCACCCGTATTTCAGATGACGAATTAACACTACCAGTTCATCAAGTCATAAACTCTTCAACCAACTCATTTCATGGTCAATAAAAGCCCCAATTTTGAACGTAAAAACACGTTTTGCGATTACTTTTCCTGCATGAGTTCAAGATTGGTAACAATGCTGCCCGAACCACTGCAAACACTAATAAGGCATGGGGATAAAGCACACTGAGTGAAGAACAGTACGAAGATGGTTTTAAAAGTTTTGTGGTGGGGATGAAGATGGAATTGGAAGGCCACCCATTCTTCAGAATGAAAGTTTGAGAGCGATTATCGAGCAAAACCCACGAAAAGCGTCAGGGAAATAATACAGAGATTTGGAGTCAACATTTTAACTGTGTCTGAGCATCTGAAGCAAATCAGCATGGACAAAAAGTTCGACAAATGGGAACTCAGGTAGCTCTCAATGATTTCAGACTCAATGAACATCAAAGAGAACGGGGTTCTTAATTGGGTTTGATGCTCTACATAAGAAACAATAAGGTTCTATTTCGTGACTTGTGACAAAAAGTAGATTCTCTATGGTAATCGGAATTGATCTAATCAATGACTTAATCGTGATGAGTTACCTACACTCTTTCCAAAACAGAAATTTAACTCTCAGAAAATCATCGTGACTGTCTGGTGGTCGGCAAAAAGTGTTGACCGGTATGATTTTCTGAATGCTAATTAGAGCATCTCACACGAGGCTTACTGCAATCAACTGAACGAAATGCATAGGCGAGGTCCAATCCGGTTCCGTGACAATGCACGCCCTCATGTTGCAAGAATGACTTTACGGAAGCTCACAGACTTGGGATATTAAACTTTACTATATTCACCTTATTCTCCTGATCTTTCTCCCACGGATTACCATTTTTCAATCATTTGAACAACTGTTTGATCAGCCAAATTTTTGAACCAAAAATAAGGTCAAATCTACTTTCAGGGATTTCTTAGCTATTAGGTCAAAAGATTTTCATCGACGTGACGTAAACGATCTTCTTAATGGCGTTCAAGGTTTATCCTTTGACTAATTTGAACATAAAATGTTCCTTATTTCATTATTAAAATATTTTGTTTAAAATCGACCATTACAAGTGTTTTCCGAACCATCTGATACAAATTAGATACCTACGTAGGAATCACCGAATGTTAATATTTTAGCTATGTTGTATACTTTAAAAGTTCCATCTAGCTATATGGATATTCATTAACATTTATACGTGTGTATTGTACGCATGTATTTATGCATTCATTTTTCGTAGATGTCTATATTTCGAGGCGAATTTATGAAATTACAGTTTTGTTATTTTGAAAAGGACAGCGAGTAATATTTCTAATCCCATAAATATATTGGAAGTGCATTATATGCAATGAAATAATGAAATAAAATGAGCTATTTAATTTGAATTTTATTGATTGAATTTGAAATTGACTCTATTTAATAGTAACTGATATTTTTATTCTAGAAGTTTAATAATTTTATTTGCAAGTGAATGTATTTATCATACAATGTATTCATTTTTATTTGAAAATAAGTTATATTTATTTCAAATTTATTGTTCTTATTTGAAATTGACTAATTTTAATTTGAAATTCACTTATTTTAATTTTAAATTGATATAGTTCAATTTGGTGCTAAAAAGGTATAGTTGCGTAACCTAACCTGACCTAAACTAATCTGGCCTGACTTAAGCAACGACTGAGTAACTAGTCGTTTCACGTACAGCTTGAAAGTTTAGGCATCTCATTATATACCTTGTTAAGCCATGACGCGTAATGAGTGATTTCAGCATCTGACTACGTGTAATATGTGCACTGCAGTGACGTAGCATCTAGGCACCTTTACTGACTCCTCCGCAGTTCTTCAGGAGTTTCAGCCGTTCTCAAGTCAAAGCTCAGGCCTGATTGCAAACGCGTCACTTACACAACACTGTTCATTGGACTCAAGGAAATATATTAATGGGTGTGATACATATCAGGATATCTTGGTGGGCTAGTAACAGGACCATCACGGCCAATCCAACGGTCTGGAAACGTAGCACTTCAAACTTCCCCCCCTCCCTCCTTCTCCAAAATCTCCTAAAGTTCATTGTGTTCGAACCACATTTTTTTGTGATCGGCTAAAAAACCGTTGATCGCGAGTTGGGGCTACACTTACGGAAACAAAAAGCCGATAGGTGTTCCCGTGTGAACTCGGAAGCAGAATGTACGTAGGCAGGCTTCATCAAAAAGCAGGACAGAAAATTCATATTGGAACGTTGCATGAAAGTAGAAACCACTGTGCGAAAGCTTTACGTATGAAATCGTTGTGCTGGAGTAATCCATTGTAAAACATTAGGCTTACTCCTATGTTTGATGATAAATGAACACTAATTGTTAGTTTACTTTAATTGGTTGCGTAATTTCTGAGTGGCCTTAGGCACTTGTTTCTATATGCTCTGAGGGA